>CAUYUJ010014517.1:0-5000 GCA_963575745.1 Prorocentrum cordatum
CCAGGCTTCCCAGGGCAGCCCCCCTGAGCCGCGGACACCTTTGTGCAAGAGCCAGGGCACGCGTGCCACTTGTTTCGGGCCTGTCCCTCTACAGGAGGAAATATTCCCAAATCGGCAAACATTAGTCGGGGGACGATGTTTTGTAAATGTTTGAGCATTGTTGGTGAATGTTTGGGGTATTTGGTATTTGTCCATAAATCCGCCTGTGGGAGGACATGCCCGACCGAAGCCTCGCTGCGAGCGTCACCCGCCTGTGGCGGAGAATGTCGGCTGCCCAGCAGCGGCCGCTGCCACTTTTCGGCAAAACTTGCTATCAGATGTCGTCCGTGTGCATGGAGGGGCACTCGTGCGGCGGGTGCTGGAGCCAAGTCCGGCACGTCCCTTTCACAGGAGGAGTTTTCAAGAATGGCCAACAACAGTCTGGGGGGCGATGTTTCTACTACTTCTCACTCTTTTGTACGTTTGTTGTTTGCTCGTCCAAAACCCGCCTGTAGGGGGACATGCCCGACCTGATGTCAGAGACTCCCCGACACCCGATCCCGCGGCGGGGCCGTCGGAGCCTCACGGCCCCGGGGCCCCGGCAGCTGCCGAGCTGGCTGCGGGCGGCCTGGAAGGGCCTTCGTCGGATGCGGCGGATTGGCCTCCCCTGTGTGTGGTCTCCCGTAGCGGTTTCTGCCATGGTTGTCCTTACGGCCGCCTGCAGGCATCCCGCGCGTTCCTCGTGCGTTCCATCGTTGGTCTCCCACGTTGGGGCTTCCGCGGTCTCTCCCGCACGTCTTCCCGTGTGTCTGCCGTCTGCTTTCCCGCATGACCTCCCGCCTGCGACGCGCGCGGGCGCCACATCCGACATCCTACCCATCCCACCCATCCCTTATCCTATCGTCGCGCCTATCGTCGCGTGGGATCCTACCTATCGTCGCGTGGGATCCTACCTATCGTCCCCACCGACATTCTACCTATCGTCGCGTGGGATCCTTTCCTATGTATGCTGCCTGGGGGTGCCCAGGAGGAGCAGATGGGATGCAGCGAGCGAGCGCAGAGGCGGACATGGGCCGCAGGGTTGTGATCTGTCCATGTTGGGCCCCCGACGTCTGGGCCACTTTCCCGGGGCTGGGCGCATCTTCCCGAGTCCCCTCCTCACCCTCCTCCTCCTCCTCCTCCTCCTCCTCCTCCTCCTCCTCCTCCTCCTCCTCCTCCTCCTCCTCCTCCTCCTCCTCCTCTCCTTCGTTGTCTGCTGCTCCTGGGGCCCAGTCAGAGCCCACATAATTAGGCCGAAGATCGCCGAGGGACGATCCGTCGCGTTCTTTTCCGCTCCGGGAGGGGATCGGTGTGGAGGGGCGCAGGTGCGGGGGGGCAGCGCGCCGCTCGGTGGGGCAACCGAGCGCCCGGCCCCAAGTCGATCCGCAAGAGCGAGCTGCGGCAGACTTTCGAGCAGATGGACCGCTGCCGCGAAGCAGGGAGGAGGAGCTGGGAGAAACTGGAGGAGGAGGAGAAATGGAGGAGGAGAAATGGAGGAGGAGGACGAGGAGGAGGAGGAGGAGGAGGAGGAGGAATTGGAGGAGGAGGAGGAGGAGGAGGAGGAGGAGGAGGAGGAGGAGGAGGAGGAGGAGTAGAAATGGAGGAGGAGATGGAGGAGGAGGAGGAGAAATGGAGGAGAATCGAGGAGGAGGAGGAGAAATTGAAGGAGGAGCAGGAGGAGGGGTCACGGAAGGACTGAGGGTCGAAGAAGGGAGGATCGAGGAATGTGTGTTTTGTTTGTTTTATCTGAAGGGCTCCTCCCTCTGCCGCCAGCCGCCACGCTTGGTTGGCAGCTTGGTTGGCTTTCCTGTTGGTTGGCTGGCTGGCAGGCAACGCTTGCTGACTGAGTTCGGCGGCGAGCGAGGGGGTGCCTTCGGGAAGGAGAAGGCCGTCTCAGAAGGCGGCGGGGCTTCTCAGGAGCCCTCGCGCCTTCTGAGGAGTTCTCTGCGCCTTCGGGGAATGCTAAGGAGCTGTCTCGGAGGGCGGGGGAGGATCAGGAGGGAAAAAAAACACAGACACAATCAATCGTCGATTCCCCAGAACATATGGGGAAATATGGGCAGTGGGGGGAAGACAGAAACCGAGAAGATATGGGGAAAGATTGGGAATCCTTCTATTTGTGTGCATTTCTTTGTGTATCCCAAGGCCCCTTCAGAGGGACTGTGTGTTTTCATGTGTGTGTGCTTTTATTTGTGCGTATTTATTCATTTGGGCCCCTTCAGAGGGGCCCGTCGAGCCTGCCGAGGAGGCCCGCCCCTCCTCGCTGCCCCCCCCCAGGGCGCGCCGCCGAGGCTGCACTTGCTACACTCGGCAGTTGGCTTTTGCCCCCAGTGCCGGGGGGGGGGGTGCGGTGCTCCAACGCTGCTGCTCGGCTCTCGGCTTTAAGTCGGGCCTGTCCCCCTACAGGGGGATTTTCGACGAAAAATAAAAACCTATATGTATATCTATATATATATATGGATATATATATATATATATACATATATATATGTGTATATATAATGAATAAGCAAAACATAGTATGGGGAGTATTGTTTGAGTATCTGTTGACCTTCTTGGGGTATGTTTGGGGTATTTTTCATTTTTCGTCGAAACTCCCCCTGTAGGGGGACACGCCCGACATAATTCTCGGCCTTCGGAGTCCTCCCCGGGGGCTTCTGGGGACCTCCAGCGGCCTCCAGAGACGCCTGGAGACCTCAGTGAAGAGGAGGAGGGGCAGGAGAGGTGTCACCGAGGGGCCCACATGATCCAGGGTTTGAAGAGAAACGTGCGTCGCCCGTTGATAGTGGTCGAGATGAGCGAGGACATGGAACATACAAAGAACTCTTACAGACAAGCTCAGAAAGCACATCAAGGACAAGGACATGAGACAGGTGGACGAACTGATTGACACTTCGTGTGCCCCCGGCAGAAGTCAAGCGCTGGCCAGGTTCGCCAGGGAAGTGCAGCAAGGACGCGGAGTGGAGCAAGCGGGGTACGGCCGTTGCCTTCGGAGAGAGAGAGAGAGAGAGAGGGGAGGGAGGACGCCACGGAGGAGGAGGGCGCAGCCCTGGTGCTGCGCGGCGCGCACGAGCGACCGCCGAGCCACGGCGGAGGGGCAGAGGAGAAGGACGCGGGAATGACGAGCAGCAGCGGCGGCGGGCCCCCCGCGCAGCGGAGCCCCCCTCGGCGGCAGCACCAGAGGCGGGAGGCATGGCGGGCGGGCCGGCGAGGAGCCGGGGCGCGCCCGCGCCGGCTCTGCCCCGCTGCCCGAGGGACGAGCAGTGTCCTCCTCCTCCTCCTCCTCCTCCTCCTCCTCCTCCTCCTCCTCCTCCTGCTCCTCCTCCTCCTCCTCGTCCTCCTCCTCCTCCTTCTGCTCCTCCTCCTCCTCCTCCTCCTCCTCCCCTCCTCCTCTCCTCCTCCTCCCCTCCTCCTCCTCCTCCTCCTCGCTCCTCTCCTCCTCCTCCTCTCCTCCTCCTCCTCCCCTCCCTCCATACCTCCTCCCCCTCCTCCTCCTCCCTCCTCCTCCCCCTCCTCGCTGCTCCCTCCTACCTCCCCCTCCTCCCCCGCCTCCCCTCCTCCTCCTCCTCCTCCTCCTCCTCCTCCTCCCCCTCCTCCTCCGTCCTCCTCCTCCTCCCCTCCTCTTCCCCCTCCTCCTCGTCTCCTCCTCCTCCTCCTCCTCCTCCTCCTCCTCCTCCTGCGAAGGGACCGGGGGAGCGACCCTGGCGGCCGCGAGGACCGCGACGCGAAGTCCTGGGTGGGCCAGCGCGAGCGCGAGGCCGTGGAGGCGCTCACGGGCCACAAGTCCAGCGAGGCGGTGGAGACGATGATGGAGGCCGGGCGTGCCCCGCCCCGTCCCATCCCAGCTCGGGGGCCTCGAGGCGAGGCCGACGCGCGAGCGGGGGTCCGCCAGGGCGCCCGCCCTCGCAGGGGTCCTGCAGGGCCATGGGTGGCACTGGCCCGGGCTCGGATGCAGGATCCTGCAGGAGCTTGCAGGAGCAGCTTGCGGGAGCCTTCGCGTTGACCCGGGTCTGGGTGCAGGAGCTTGCAGGAGCTTGCAGGATTTTGCAACGCCTGGCTGACCCGGGTCTGGGTTGACCCGGGTCAGCAGATCTCCGACCTTCCCGTCCTCCCCGCTTCTCAGAAGCACCCTTGCCTCCTAGAAGGCGCGGGCCTCATCTACGGACGCAAGGCCGGCGCCTTCTAAGAAGCAGCCTCCTCCTAAGAAGCCCTCCCCCCTACCCCTACTTCGGGTGCAACTCCTGGGAGGTCAAATTCTGATTTTGCCGTTGCCCGAAATCCGGCTAAATCCGGCTTAATCCCGCTTAATCCCGCTTAATCCGAGGCCGCTTCTGGCGTAACAGCTCCCACATGGGGCTTATAACTGCCTCCTGGCGTAACAGCTCCCTAATGGGGCTTAATCCGAGGCCCCTTCTGGCGTAACAGCTCCTCACTCTTTCCGACGAAGGCCTCCCAGCAGCTGCCTCCTGCCCCTGCCCTCCTCGTGCGCGCCGCCAGCGATGGAGAAGCAGCCGGCGGCCCGAGCAGAACTCCTCTGCGCCCCGCGCGGATCTCCTGCAGAGGCGCCGGGGGGGCCCTCGCGGCGGCGAGGGGGCGACGGCGCCGAGCCAGCAGAGCCGCGCGGGCCTCCGGGGAGCTCCCGGTCGGAGCGCACGGCAGGGGTCAGCAGTGCTCCGCGGTTTTGCCCTTGCAGCCTTTCTCCGAGGGGCTCAGGCGACCCGTCCTCCTCCTCCTCCTCCTCCTCCTCCTCCTCCTCCTCCTCCTCCTCCTCCTCCTCCCCCTCCTCCTGCCCCTCCTCAATCCCCTCCTGGAGTTCCCGGTCAAAGCGCATAGTGAGGGTCAGCAGTGTTCCAAGGTTGCCCTTGCATCCCTGCCCCTTCGGCCCATCCCCGATCCAAGAGATCCGCGCGGGCCTCCAGAAGTTCCCAGTCAAAGTGCATAGTAAGGGTCAGCAGTGTTCCAAGGTTGGCCTTGCATCCTTG
>CAUYUJ010014517.1:7500-38949 GCA_963575745.1 Prorocentrum cordatum
TCCTGAATGGACTCTGAGTTCGCCACCGCGCCGTGGTTTCCAGCGAATTCCAGCAAGATCCATCCTCTCCCCCCCACTTTCGGACCCCTTGGGCCAGCCCGGGGGGTTGCCGAGTCCGTGCCGCTGGGCGCGTGAGGAGGCACGTTTTCTCGGCACGGCGCCTCCTCGCGCACGCGTGCACCCCTCCTCCTGCTAGAGTCCCTCCTGCCCAGCCCCCGCCTCCCATTCTCACCACCTCGAGCTCGTTCTCCTCCTCCTCCTCCTCCTCCTCCTGCTCCTCCTCCTCCTGCTCCTCCGCCGCATCCTTCCTTACCTCCTCAACATCCTCCTCCTCCTCCTCATCCTGCTCTCCTCCCCAGTTCTCCTCCCCTTTCTCCTCCTCCCCTCCTCCCCTCCTCCTTCTCCTCCTCTTCCTCTCCTCCTCCTCTTCCTCCTGCTCCTCCTCTGTCCTCCTTCTCCTCCTCCTCCTGCTCCTCCTCCTCCTCCCTTTCCTCCTCATCCTCCTCCTGCTCCTCTCCTTTCTTTCTTCCTCCGCCTCCTCCTCATCCTTCTCCTCCTCCTCCTCCCTTTCATCCTACTCCCCCTCCTCCTCCTCCTCCTCCTCCTCCTCCTCCTACTCCTCCTCTTCCTCCTCCTGCTCCCTGTTTCACCGTCCGTCGTCCTATCGTCGTCTGGTCGTCGGCGTCGGCGTCGGCGTCGGCGTCGTCGTCGTCGTCGTCGTCTCTCTCTCTCTCTCTCTCTCTCTCTCTCTCTTTTGGGACCTGTCCCCCACGCGCGGGACTCGCCGCACGCTGCATGCCGAATGCTGAGCTGTGCCCCCCCGGCCTCTGACGCCCTCCCCGCCTCCCCCCCTTTTCCGTCCTGCCGTCTTGCCCGCCTGCCTCCCCCACCGCCTGGCTTCGATGCCGCGCCCTCCGCCTCGTCCCCCTGCCCATCTCCCCGTGTGCCCGAATACTACAGTCGGGGCGCTGAAGAAGGAACCCCTTCCGTTGGGGAGGGGCTCGGTGTTCCTTGATTGTGTTGCAGTTTGCCCTGGGGGTTCCTGAGGTTTTCCATGTGACATCGAAGTTTAACTTATGGGACAAAGGGGCCTTGTTCCTTATTTAGGGTTCCTTAGGTCAACGCCCCGACTGTACTCTCCTCTTTGCCCTGACGACGTCCGGAAGCTATCCAGCCCCCCTCCGCACAGTGCTTTTTTGTCCACCAGATTCCTGGAACATGGGTTTTCGCTCGGGTTTTGCTCCCGCTGAAGCGCTGGCCTCATTTGCGGGCTTCCGCTCGTTCCGAATCGTGCTCCCGCTGCAGCGCTGGCCTCATGTCCGTGCTTCCGCTCGTTGCGAATAGTGCTCCCGCTGCAACGCTGGCCTTCCTTCCAAATAGGCCCCAAAATCTAGAACCTGGTCCCCCGAACAAAGCCATCGGAAGTGATGACACTTTCGGTGTCGACTCGTTGATTTCTGGGGCCGCAGACGTCCTCCCCCGCTTTGGAGCGCCGTCGTTTTCAGCAAGTATGATGCTGGAGCCCCGTTTCTGTTGACAAGGCGATGTTGGAAGCAGAGCCATCGGGTGGTTTCCATCAGCCCCGCCTTGTGTGGAGCTATCCGGGGAGCCCAAGGAGCTAGACATAGAGCCACGACTCCAGACTGGCCAAGACCTCTCGAAGACGATCTTTCTACCCTCCAAGGAACCCAGCGCCATGCCATAACATTTTGTGCGGTGTTGTGTTCTGCGCCAGTGTGCGATGCCACGCTTTGCGATGCAGTGCTTTGTGATGCAATTCCGGCATGCTACGCTCAGCCGTGCTCTTCTGCGCCATGCCATGCCGTGTTCTACCATGCATCGTGTACCCTCTCGCGAGCATTGCCCCGTTCGACATCTGACTGCGAACAGAGAGGACATCTACGCCATGGTAAGGGATGGGAGGGAGGGGTAGGACGTCAGAAATGACGCGAGCGCACCTGGCTTGTCCTCGTCACCCTCCTCCTCCTCCTCCTTCTCCTCCTCATCATCATCACCATCATCATCATCATCATCATCCCCCTCCCCCTCCCCCTCCCCCTCCTCCTCCTCCTCTTCCTTCTCCTCCTCCTCCTCCTCATCCTGCTCCTCCTCCTCCTCCCCCGCCCCCCCTCCCCCGCCTCCTTCGTCGCCCTCTGCCTCTCCGCCTCTCCGCACGCCCAGGAGGCGGAAGAGGGCGCCCCAATCTTTCTCGACAGCAAACCTCCTCAAACAACAGAATACTTACAGCACGCAAGCCCATGTTTCATGTGATTTCGCTGATCTGTGTGCCAGGTGCATGTCGTGGGGCTCAGCCACCACAAGGCCACCGTGAGCGTGCGCGAGAAGCTCTCAGTCGCGGAGCCGAACTGGAACGAGTACGCGCAGGCCGCCGTCGGCCGTCGTCGCTGCCGTCGCTGTCGTCGCCGAGGTCACCGTCGACGCAGTCGTCGCTGGCGCTGGCCGCCAGTCACTCGCGGGAAGTCTCCTGGGCAGCAGCGGTGCGGGCACCACCGGGTCGGAGGGCTTCTGCTAGCTCGGAGGGCTCTGCTCGTTGCTTTTCTTTTTCCCCAGAAGCCAGGCGGAGTCTTGATGGAGTTGTGCTGCCGTCAGCGCTTCTTGCCAACTGTATGCGTCGGCTCGCTTATGTGATTCTATTGGCCTCCCGCATTGCGAAGACAGGGGGGGACGGTTTAGAGCATGTCCAGGTGCAGATAGTATGCCACCGTGAGGACTCCCACCAGCCGCTTCGCCATCCTGGTTTCGTGCAGCTGTTGCGAGGAGTGCAGCGATGAATGCCTTTGGCAGCGACGTCTATTACGCCGGTACGGCACCCCCACAGGCGTCCTCATGAGAGTCGTGCTGGGCGAAGTGGGGGCCCGGCGCTGTTCCGGCGAAACCGGCGTAACGCACGTGGCCCTGGGAACAGAGGCACCCCGTCCTTTCCCGGTCCTCGTCGGCGGCCGGGCTCGGCTCGCATCATGGGCGCAGGGTGGTTCCTTTGTCACTCCCGCGGTCGCCGCGGCCGGGTTCGGCTCGATGCCCTCGTCGTCCCCCGCGGGCTGCCGGGTTGAGGCTTCACCGAATGTCATCGCTGGCTCAGTAGACAGGGGTGGCCCCGTTTCGGACCAGAGGCCTTGTTGGAGCATGGACTGTTTCGAGACGCTTAGCGCAACCCTGCGTGAATCACATTATCAGCATGCGTGTTAACCAACGTGGACCCCAATCAGTGTGCCTCTAGCTGTATATATATATATATAAGTATGGTGCGATCTATGTGGAGCAACCTATGTGGTGCAACCTATGTGGTGCAACCTTAAGAAGCAGTCTAGTTGGTGCAAGCTATGTAATCAGATATATGTGGTGCGATGTATGCTGTGCCATCTACGATGGGCAATGTCTGTGGTGTAATTCACGTGGTGCCGTTTATGTGATAATGTATATATATATATATATATATGCACATGCCTGTATACATATTTATACATGTATGCGAGGGTGTGTGTGTGTGAACCCATGTGTGTGGTGCGATATACGTGGTGCAATGTTTGGGGTATGATCCGTGTGGTGTCATCAGTTTATGTTCGCCGTGAGTTGTGCACTCCATTGCTCGCGTAATCATCCCACCGACCTGCCCGCAAATTGGTTTGCAGAACCCATGCGGCGGCGATTGCGATGAATGCTTGGAGTTGGCTGGTGCATCGCCGCGGCCGCGCTGGGCCGCGCATGCTCGCTCGCGCAGCGGCCACGTAGTTTGGCGCGACCGACGCGGCCGCGGTGGCGCTGACCGCTGGGCACTCCCCAGCGGGCGTTTCAGTGCGAGTCGGCGACTTGGGCGGGAGCGATATCATGTCAACGTCGACAAAGGTAGACGCGATGATGAGGGTAGCGATGCTGGTGTAGCGATGGTAACAACGACGACGGCAAGGCCAGTGACGTCGCCGATGTAGATCCCGCCGACGACGATGACGGCGCCCCCGCGTCGGCGATGAAGGTTTTGAGAAGCTCGACATGCGCGCGCGGCCGACGCGCGAGAGTGGCCCAATTGTAGTATTTGATGCAGATCGTCCCCCCCCCGTCCCAGCACGCCCGCCAGGGCGTTCGAACGATGCCGACGTGCGGCGCGAACGGCCACTTCGGCATAGTTTAATGCAGATATTGAGCACCTATGTTTTTTTTTTAAAGAAAAAGAATTCGCAGTGGCGCGAGCGCAGGCGTTTTTGCAAAGTGGTGCTGGAACACAATATTCTTATACTTGGTTCTGGGACAGTCGTGTTTTGCGACACTTCTGTGTTTTACAAGGGTTTCGGCATGCGCGCGCGACGATGCGCATGCGTGCATGTCGCCAAATTGTTACAAGGGGTCCTTCCGACAGCACGCGCGCACAGGCGTCCGAGCGATTCCGACACGTAAGCGCGAGAGGCCTGTTTGATAGCAGCTTATGGGGGAACGATATCATAGTTTTTACTCGGGGAAAGAATTCGCAAGAACCCGAATGTAAGCTTGTGTTCAGAGTTTTGTGGCGAATGCGTGTGCTTGTATATGTTTCCAGGACCCTCGGGGTTGAAGGCCTTACGATACCTATTGTTTTTGGAGGGTTCCAGCCTGCATGCGCGCGCGACGACGCGCGCGTGTGTGCTTTTTCGTCCCGTCTGGTGTAATGGATTCTTGAAGACGGGTGGTTTTTTGATGAACGAGTGCGCGCGCATAGTATTTGCTGTGGAGGGTGAAGGGGGGTACTGGTACCGCCCTGCTTGGGAAGGTGCGGATTCAAATTCAAGGTGGACGACGCGGCAGAACGATTCGTAATTTGTAATACGCAGACGGGGGCGTCAATTCCCGGGAGTGGAGGGGAGGTCTTATTATTTTTAGAAAGCAAAGTTCACCCTGCCGAACTTGAAGTTGTCATCTCCACGGGTCGCGTGGGGTCGTCCCACCCACCCACCCACAGTTGAGTTTGCAAAACCCATGCGGCGGCGATTGCGATGGGTGCTCGGCGCTGGTTGGCGCATCGCCGCGGCCGCGCCTGCGCGCACGCTCGCGCGCAAAGCGGCCAGCCACTTTGGCGCGACCGACGCGGCCGCGGTGGCGCTGACCGCTGGGCAGTTCCCGAGCGCACTTCAGTGCAAGTCTGTTACTTGGGCGGGCGGGGTATCATGTCAACGTCGACAACGGTAGACGCGATGATGCGGGTAACGATGCTGGCGACGATGATCACAACGACGATGGCACGGCCAGTGACGGCGCCGATGCTGATCACGCCGGCGATGATGACGGCGTTTTCGCGTCGGTGACGGAGGCTTGGGAATGAATTCGCGGCCGACATGCGAAGGTGGCCCGAATGGTAGTGTCCCACGCGGATCGTGCCCGCCCTCCGCCCTCCCAGCCCGCGCGAAAGGGCGTTCGAACAATTTCGAGACGCGGCGCAAGAAACCACTTAGGCGGAATTTCATTCAACAGAATTTAGAAACAGGTTGGTTTGTTTTGTTACGGTAAAAGAAAACGAACGCGCAGTTGTTGTTGGAAACCGATGTTGCGAAATCGCGTATGTTTCGGAATAGTGCGGGACTGGATGAAAATATTTACGCATCTTATTGGTTCGGGAAGGATTTCGGCATGCGCGCGCGACGACGCGCGCGTGTGCAGTGCATTCAGTTTTTGCGAAGGGTTCTTGCGACAGCACACGCGCAAGAGTTGTTTTGCCATGTCGACCTGCGGGCGCGAGATGCCCGTTTGGTTACAAGTTTTACTCGTTGAACACCAGCGGTTTCTTCAAGAGCCCGCGAGTGCCGGAGTGCAGGTTCTTTATTTGATGGTCGTTATTGTGAAGCGATGTGTTTATATGTTGTCGGGGCATTCGACTTTGAAATGTTAACGATTTTGTGTGTGGCTTTCAAGGATTCCGACATGCGCGCGCGACGACGCGAGCGTGCGCATTTCGTCCCAGTTGTTGCAAGGCGTTCTTGAAAATTGATGATGTTTGATAAACGAGGTCGTGAGCGTACAATGTTTTGCGTCGGACGAGGGGGAGGGATTGCCGGCCTGCATGTCACGATATGTGCCCATAATTCGGACGGGCGGTGGGGCAGAATTATATGTAAATTGCAATATGTGATGGTGACAGTTAAGTGCAGGAGGAGGGCTGAGGTCCTATTTTTGTTGCAGGAAGGGGGGGTCTAGATTATGCGGTATACGTGGTGCAACCGATGATGAACAATATATGTAATTGCGTCTACGTTGTACAACATATGCAACGCAACACATACATACATACGTATCTACATGTATGCAGCGTGCGTTGCGCAATTGAGTGTACGTCATGCAATATAGATTGCGCGGTATAGTTTGGAAAATGTTTGTGTTGCAATTTATGGCGCGCAGCATACGTAGCGCAATCTATGTTGTGAACAGTCAAAATGTGTGCCGCAGGGGCGAACACATCGTCGTGCAACATATATGCTGCAACACGTGCTATGGAATCTAGGTGGACGCAATCAATGTTGCGCAATATGTTGCGAGCGATCAACTAGCCCGCCGCAGTTTAATGTTTGTTCCGTGCAATCTGCGTGGTACAATCCATCTGCAGCGACGGTCGGCGACGGGACGGTGTCGGGGCGGCGACGACCAGCACGGAATTGCCAGATCGACGCACAGGCCCAATTCCGTAGACCAGAAATATGATCCCGAAGTGGGGTAATGGGACCACAGTTCGGGGTATATGTATATGTGTGCACAAGTATATGCGATGTAGATATACACCTGCTTGGGATTGTATATATACAAACAGGGAAAGAGAGAAAGAGAGAGAGAGAGAGATAGAGAGAGAGAGAGATAGAGTCAGAAAAAAAGAGAGAGACATACACATATATCTACGTAGCACCCCGCAAATGTGGATAAGAGTGAGGAGGGACCGGAAGGAGAGGGTGGAAATGAACATGGGGGAGTGGCGGAATCGATTTCGGCGACTTTTTCAAGGCAAGGGCTGGGCTGCAGCGGCCGGTTCGGGCAACGGCCCAACGAGGGGAACGCGCCAGCGCGCCTCTCCACGCACGGCAGTCCAGAAGCCCCTTGGGATCTGCTGGCCCGCCAAGTGCTTGGTCTCGAAGTCGACGATGCACTCCCAGACCGCCGAAGCGCGCGCTTGCGCGCGGTCGTCTGGAACAACAGCACACAGTCGCCAAGCCGGGGCTTTGGTTTTGAAGTCGCACGCCACCGGAACGCCAGCGTTCACCCGCACAGAGCGCACCGGGCAAGAAATGCAACTGGTCGGCGCGACGTCGGCAGCCACGCGCACGGCAGCCGTGCAGTTTGGGCATTCGTGCCAAACACCTGGCCGTGCCAAGAGAGCCTCAGAGCATGAACGAAACAGGTCCTCAAGGAGGAAACGGGTCCTGCACCCCAAAATCTCCCAAGGTCGTTTTTGGAAACCCCGAGGGCGCGCGGGGAAGCCCTGGAGGGCGAAAGCGGCGATAGAAATGGGGGACATTTTTCCTTGAGGCCCCCGTTCCGTCATGATGAACCTCGCGACGCGCAGCGGTGGCAGCTCGCAAGCCAGACTGGGAGCCACTGGGCGCGCGCGGGACGCCATGGCGCACGAGGCGCTGGACTTTGGGTTTCGCGCGCGCCTTCGGTGCCATGCTCGGGCCGAGACGGCTACGGAAGAAAGGCGGAAGGCGACCTCCACGCGCGCTCCCCCGGCGCGCCCTCCCGACGCGCCCTCCCCGGGCGCCCTCCCCGCGCGCCCTCCCGGCGCGCCCTCCCCGCGCGCCCTCCCCGCGCGCCCTCCCCGCGCGCCCTCCTCGCGCACCGCCTCCTCTTTCGGCCACGCGCGCGCAGGGACAGAGAATGACCGTTCGGCCCTCCTCACCCTGATTTATGTATATGTATATGTGTATATAAATATATATGTATATATATATATATATATATATGTCGCACACGTGCTTTTTACCTCGCAGCGCGGCAGGGGCAGTCCGCACGCGCGTCGAGGCAACGCAGGCTACACGGTTGCGAACTGTCCCACGTGCACGAGGAGGGGGGACGGCAGGGAGCGGCCGCAGAGGGACAGGAGGCGGGAAAGGAGGACGCCCCCGCGCGGCGACGCCGCGGGGGGGAGGGCGAGGAGCCGGCGGCTGCAGTGCAGGGCGGTGCTCGATGATGCACACACACATTGTTAGGTGAGTTGCGCGCTGACCTCCTCCTCCTTGGGTCAAGTCGGGCCTGTCCCCGGTATATATAGATATACACACATACATATATATATATATATATATATATAGATGTATATATATACACATACATACATATATGTGACGCACACCTGCTTTTTACCTCGCAGCGCGGCAGAGGCAGTCCGCACGCGCGTCGAGGCAACCCAGTGCAGGGCGGTGCCCGATTATGCACACACATTGGTACAGTTCCGTTTTTTATACATGCTCCGCGTGCGGATCACGTATTAGAAATGCAGGGATGTAGTATTACAAACAACGATGAGTTCATGCATAAATGCATTCATAGATTAATCATGTATTGAAAATCCAATCTAACAAAATCCTATGCTTTAAAAACTGCCCTGTAGGCGAATTGCGCGCGCGCTGAACTCCTCCTCCTCCTTGGGTCTGGGGCGGGGCGACGTTCGTCTCTTCGATACGGGCCAGCCTCATAGCAAACTCTCTCCGCTTGCCAGCAACAACCATTGCAATTGCGTCGCCGAGAGGCGTACCAAGACACCTTCCACCACGCCCTAAGAGGAAGGGAAGGGGCGGAGGGAGCGACGGAAGGATAGGGGAGAGGGAGGGAACGAGGATCCCGAGGGAAGAAAGGAGGCGTAGAGCGTTTCTCGGATGCTTTGGTTCCCCCGACCTCGATGACAGACGCATGCCGTCGGTTCCGTCTGTCACGCGTATTTGTGACTTCTGCACCCCATCGTTATCGTCTCACGGTGTCGCACACGTTAATGAAGGTTTCGGCTCAAGCCCCATTCGTGGAATCGGCACCAGGAGGTCAGCGCTGCCCGATGGGGAAATTCGTCGACAGGCTCAAATGGATAGCTGGAATGGGACTTCTTATGGCAGTTGGAATGACGCTCGCGAACAATCCAACCTTGAAGGGCCGCGCAGGCGATTTTGCACTCTTCATGCGCGCCAATCCTGTTCGTGGAGCCTTGATGCCCGTGGCTTGCGCCAGATTCATATAGGCCACGCTGTGTCGGTTGTCATCAAGTGCTCCAGCACATCCGAGAGGGCTCTGAACGGTGTTGATACGATGTTCGGGCGATGGTTTACCAGAAATCTGGGTAGTCTTCTACAGCACTAGTGATCGGTGAACAAGGTTTTGAATCAGTCTCATCCCACATCTTTTGCAGCCTCTTCCTGACGCAATGTTACGTATCTCCATACTCCTATACCTCCTCCGCCTCATTCCTCATCCCCACTATTTTTGTATGACCCTTATCTTCACGCTGATCGGTCCCACGGGTCAGCGGATTCACGCTACTTTGTCCACTGCCATCACTGTGTCGGGCATACCATTCTCATTGGTTGACCTTGGCGCAGCTTGGGTGTACCCTGTCCCAGTGGCGCTCTGCATGCTGCTCTTATGGGGAGCAAGAGATGGCAAGCCCACCCGACCTGGCTGGACGGACGGAAGGCAGGAGGAGGGGGGCAGGGCAGAGTGGAGGGTAGGGGGCCACATGCGAACCCTTTCCCCTGCCCCCCACGATTGGAGGGGCCTGACGGCCGGTGCCGCCGACCCTGATCGAAAGGGCTAGGAGGGGGGGAGGAAGCGGAGGATGAGGAGGAGGAAGAGGAGGAGAAGGAGCAGGAGGAGGAGGGAGGAGGAGGAGGAGAAGGAGGAGGATGAGGAGGAGGAGGAGGAGGAGGAGGAGGAGGAGGAAGTGCATCCTTTGTGTGCCCGTTCGAAGAAAGTGCGCCCCAGGAGTGTGATATTCTGACTTGGGACGTGCTCCCGGAAGAGGAAGAAGTGCATCTCGGGCGTGCCCGCTCGAGGAAAATGCGCCCTAGGGGGGTGGTATTTTGACTCGGGGCCCGCTCCCGGGACGCCTCTGCGGGAGGAGGAGGAGGAGGAGGAGGAGGAGGAGGAGGAGGAGGAGAAGGAGGAGAGGAGCAGGAGGAGGAGGAGGAGGAAAAGGAGGAGGAGGAGGAGGACCAGGAGGAGGAGGAAGTGCATCCCGTGCGTGCCCGCTCGAGGAAAGTGCGCCCCGGCGGGCGTCGTATCTGCCCCGGGCCCCCCCCCCCCCCCCCCCTCCCCCCTCCCCTCCCCCCCCCCCCACCCCCCTGCGGGGAAGGGATCAAAGGGAAGGGGCTTCTCTTCGACTCCACAACGACGTCGTTTAATTTCGCGTTGGATAGCGCCCTTGAGGAAGAGAGCCCTGGGAGGGGGAGAACGGAGACGACGGAGACGACGAATCGAACGGAGAAGCCCCTCACACACGCCGACAAGGTCGGCGGATTTCTGAGGGGGAGGGTGGGGTTCACTTCGCTCGGGAGCTCCCGAGCGAAGTGCACCCTACCCCTCCCCCTCAGAAGTCGTGGGGGGCAGGGGAAAGGGTTCGCACGTGGCTCCCTAGAGAGTGCAGGACACAGGGCGGGACAGCGGCCCGCAGAAAGGCGGCGCGTGCCCTCTCCTCCCTGGGCACTGCACCCGGAGCGGGGGGCGGATCGGAGGTGGATAGACCTCCTATCCTAACACGTGGATTGAGGAATTGGCCGTTTTCGGTTCGCGAGAGGGCGCCGCGGCCGCCATGTTTGCGGGTCCAGGTCCGTCGGTTTCGGTCCCAGGCCGTTTTCACTAAGGGGAGGTTTACTAAAGGGAGATTTGTCCACCGCCGAGAGCAACGCCGGGGAGCATGCAAAACATGAGCGCTTGTTGGGCTCAAGGCGTAGGGCCGCCCTGTGCGCTGCAGAAGCGAAACTGGCGAAAAAAAGCCAGGGCGACCCAGAAGGTTTGCTAAAGGAGGGGAGGTTTGCTAATGGGAGGTTTGCTAAAGGAGGGGAAGTTTCACTAAAGGGAGGTTTACTAAAGGGAGGTTTGCCCACCGCCGAGAAGAAGGGGTTGGGCACGCCCGGCGCGCTCGCGCCAGGCCTGGCGTCTTGCCGCTCCCACCCCCATGCCTTCGCACTGCGCCGATGCTTTATCGTGCGCCGACGCGCAGCATAGCGGCCCCGGAGAGCGAAACGTCGGGGGCGGAAAAGAGGGCGGACAAGAGGAGGAGGAGGAGGAGGAGAAGGAGGAGGAGGAGGAGGAGGAGGAGGAGGAGGGGGAGGAGGAGGAGGAGGAGGACGAGGAAGAGGGGGAGGAGGAGGAGGAGGAGGAGGAGGAGGAGGAGGAGGAGGAGGAGGAGGAGGAGGAGGAGGAGGGGGAGGCGGAGGAGGATCGGGGGCGGCAAAGAGGAGGGTGACGACTAGGGTGGGTGGTATCATGGCGTGGGCCATGGTACTTTCCCAGATCTCATGGTGCCTCTTATTGTTTCATTACGTCCCTGCCCCCCCCCGCTGGGCCGCGCACATGCCGCCGGTCAGGATTTGCACCCCCCCCCTTTGGACACCCCTCTCTTGGCCGCTCCCGAAAAGGGAACTTCCTCGTGCTGCGCGCAATCGGATGAGGGGAGCCGCGTGCACTGCAGGAGGAGGTGGCGGATGAGCAGGAGGGTGAGCAGGAGGACAAGGAAGAGGATGAGAGAGGAGGAGCTGGAGTGGAAGGAGCGGGAGGAGCAGGAGGACCATGGGAAGGTGGAGGAGGGAAAAGGAGGGTCGACAACGAGGAGGAAGGACTCGGATCCAGAAAAGTTGCCCGCGCTGGGGCGAGGGCGCCATTCTGAACGATGGGTGCAAAGGGCCGATCCTAAAATGAGGCCCACGCTGCAGCGGGTGCACCATTCTGAAACACCGAGAGCGCTCCGATCTGACAAATCCACCGGGAATACCTAAGAACGACATCTTGATTGTACAATAAAAAGCGGAGAGGGCGGAACATCTTCGGGACAGAGTTGAGGAAAGAAAGGATAACAGGTTTTATGTTGATTAATTGGGTGGGTGAGGGCAGGGTAGTTGTATCATGTATTGCTCCCCATCTTCGCGAAGACGCTGGGGAGCGTTATCTGTTTCCTGATTGCGAAGACCGTGCTGCCGAAGGAGAGGAAGGATTCAGTTTTGAAGCACCCCACCGTGGCACGCGTGGACCGCCTTCTGGCGAAAGGCCCGATCTTTTACGGTACTCTATTTCGTTTGAGTTCTGTGCCAGCGTTTGTGAAGAATTATGGGCTGGCTCTTCTCAACATCACTTTTCCAAAGTACATCACGTGCTGTCTGCTGGGTTCCGTCGTGGGCGTCCCTGCCCAGACCTACCCAGTGGCGCTGCCGCGCGGGTCCGCCACCGCGCTCGGGCGGGCGCCAGGGGCAGGGGCGGAAAGGTCGGGGGGGGGGGGGGCGCTCGGGGGGGGGACCGCGGAAGGTGCGGCCCGAGCTTCTCCGACCGAGGTGCCCTCGTTTCGGTCTGGGCACTGGGAAGAGCATCGGGGGTGGACAGGCCTCCTGCCCTGACACGTCGATTACGAAACTGGCCGTTGTCGGTTCGCGAGGGGGCGTCGCGGCCGTCACTTCTGCGGGTCCATGTCCGTCGGTTTCGGTCCCAGGCCGTTTTCACTAAGGGGAGGTTTGCTAAAGGGAGGTTTGTCCACCGCCGAGAGCAAATCCGGGGATCGTGCAAAACATGAGTGCTTGTTGGGCTCAAGGCGTAGGGCGGCCCTGTGCGCTGCAGAAGCGAAACTGGCGAAAAAAGCCAGGGCGACCCCCCCACGCACACACACACACACACAACGTTGGCACGCCATCAGAAAACGCACGCACAACCCACACGCAGAGAGACGAACAACAGATGCACATGCAACACGCAGCACGCCAAACCACGCACCAGACACGACGCACACGACGCACATGCACGTACCCCTACCCCCCACACACACACACACACACACACACACACACACACACACACACACACACACACACACACACACACACACACACACACACACACACACACACACACACACACACACTTGTTTGGTCGTGGCCGCGAGCGAAGAGCGCAGGCGGCGAACAGGGTGTCCGGGCCGACGGGCAAGCCTAATTAGGTACTGGGCGCAGCACAAGCCGGCCGGGCCAGCTCACAAGGCGGCTGGGGCAGTTGGGCGGGGGCTGGCTGGCAGAACTGGAACGCCCAGGGAAGCTCGAGCAACAACGTGCAGCCCTGAGCAAAATGCCAGGGAAAACACACACACACGCACGCACGCACGCACACACACACACACACACTCACACACGCTCACCCACACACACACACACACACACACACACGCTCACCCACACACGCTCACGCTCACCCCCCCCACACACACAGACACACACACACACAGACACACACACACACACAGACACGCGCACGCACGCACGCACGCACGCACGCACACAGCACGCCTTTTGTCAGCCGGCAGCCGGGGCCCAGGACGCGGTCGGGGCAACGGGGGACACGCACGCAGCCTACTCAGGGCGCGGGAGGGGGAGGAGGAGGCCGCGGGCGGCGCGGCGCACGTTTCGGGCCGTGGAGAGCTCTTGCTGTTCGCGCGCGTGTGCTGGGGGGGAAAGACACGCAGACACAATGAGCCGTCGATTCCTGGGACAATTCGGGGGTGGACAGAGGGGGGGAAGACGAACATCCAGAAGTATGGAAGAGCACAGGGCTTCAAGGGCTTGCTGTTCGCGCGTGTGCTGGAGGGGAGAAGACACAAAGACACAGTGAATCGTCGAGTCCTGGGAAACTTCGGGGGCGGACAGAACCCCAAAAAGTGACACGTCGATTAGTGGATTGTCCGTTTTCGGCTCTCGAGAGGGCGCCGCGGCCGTTAGTTTCCAGGCCTGCGCCCGCCAGGTTTGGGCCTCAGGTCGTTGTCACTAAACCACGTTTCACTAAAGTGAGGTCTGTTCACCCACGAAAAATATAGACAAAGGGGGGGAAGACGACAATCCAGAATTATGGAAGAACGCAGGGCATCCTGTCATTTGGTTGTGCATTTATCTGTGTGTCCCAGGGCCCCTTCGTGTGTGCTGGAGTGCAGGCCTAAACAGGCAGCAAGCGCGGAGTGCCAAGGCGAACTTGCGTACCTCGGGGGCGGCCTAGAGAGGGGGGTGGGATATCCTTGCGGGGGCCATGAGATCTCCCCGGATTTCATGGCGCCTCTTCTTGTTTCAGGGCGTCTCCAGTCCCCCCCTGGGCCATGCACGCGCCGCCCGCCCTGATTTGCGCCTCCCCCTCGTGGACGCCCCGTTCCTAGTCGGGGGTGGACAGACCTCCTGCCCTGACACGTCGATTAAGGAATTGGCCGTTTTCGGCTCGCGAGGGGGCGTTGCGGCCGTCACTTTTGCGGGTCCAGGTCCGTCGGTTTCGGTCCCGGGCCGTTTTCACTAAGGGGAGGTCTTTTAAAGGGAGGTTTGTCCACCGCCGACTTAGCCGCCCCCGAGTGGAACGGTGCGGCAGGTGCATGGAATGCCGGGTGTCGCAGTTCCGAGGCGACTGCGCACGCAAGTCGTGCGAAGGACAGGCCAGGTTGCAAGGGCAGTGCAGAGTTCCAGAAGGACGACCGCACATGTCGCCAACGCGCAGTCAAGGGGACGGAACAGATCAGGCGATCGCAAACATGGATCAAGGGGGCGGGGATTAGGGACGGGGTCCCGTTTCCGTGGGAAATCGCGAAATTCCGCCGCCGAACGAAGCGGCACCGGCCACATTTTGGGGAGGGCACTTCCCCCGATCCATGGATTTGGCGACCGCGCGCCAAAGCCATGGATCGCTGGTCCATGTCTGCGCGCCCCCGAAGAGCCACGACCGCACCCGTCGCCAGCGCGCCATCCAGGGGACGGAGCAGGCAGGCAACCCGGGGCAGCAGGCAGACATGGCCCCCATGAGTCGTGCAAGAGGGCGGCCAGGGCCAGAGCCGGGCTGGGGTCCAGAGAACCAGAGGGCGGCCCGCCAAAGGGCGGACGGATGGAGTCAAAGCCCGAGAGAGCGGACGGAGGGAGAGTGGCCCGAGAACCAGAGAGCGGCCCGCCAGAGGGCGGACGCATGGAGTCAGAGCCAGGGGCCGACACCCACACAACACACGCACACGCACACGCACGCACACGCACACGCACACGCACACGCACACACACACACACACATACACACACACGCACACACACGCACACACAACACACACACACACCAATCGCTGCGTGCGCGGCGGCGGACTTGGGATCGAAGCTCGGCGACTTCTACCTCGGCTTCAAGGACATGGAGCAACTGGAGGCAGACCCCTGGCTGCTGCTCGGCGCGTGCGTGCCGATCCTGGCGCTGATAGTTATCAAATCCCGCCTCGCGGCGCGCCGCGAGGAGGGGGGCGGAACGGGAGGAGGCACGAAGGCGCGTGCGCACAGAGCTCGGGCATGTCTTGGAAACGTGCTTTCGTCATGCATGGCCGGGGCACTTTGAGCTTGAGCCTGGACTGGAGGCACGTGCTGACTGTGTCTGCCCGCGGCAGGCCGTGGGCGCGGGAAGGGCGGCGCGCGCGCGCGAGCCGCACCGCTCGCACGCGCAGCCAAAGAGGAACGGGAGGCGGTGGTCGGGCGCAGTCTCTGGGTACAGGGATATGGACAAGGAGGAGGAGGAGGAGGAGGAGGAGGAGGAGGAGGAGGAGGTGGGAGGCCTCTACGCCTCTACTGAACAATCACGACGGCGGATTCTCGACCTCTAGAGGCCCTCGCTGGGCCCTGGGACCGTCAGAAAACGGCTCAGGGTGAAAAGCTGGTCCCTGGGACTGGGTCGAGACTTCAACATATCAAGGCATCGGATCTCTGGGGCGCTGAAGAAGGAACCCTTTTCGTTGGGGAGGGGCTCCGTGTTCCTTGATTGCTTTACAGCCTGCCTCAGGTTTTCCTCAGGTCTTCGATGGGACATCGAAAGCCTTCACTGATGGGACAAAGGGGCCCCGTTCCTTATTCAGGGTTCCTTAGGTCAACGTCCCGACTGTAGGTCTGGGGGCGCCGTCTTGGTTTCCCCACGGCGCGAACTTCCCTGGACGGCCTTTCATCCCGGGCTGCTTCCGGACAGCGCCGGGGCCCTGCAAGGGCCACAGGAGGCCGAACATGGCCAACACCGATCCGTTGTGCTCTTCACCACGCGAGGAGGCCTGGGCCTGCCCTGCTCTCGACCGAACCCGCCGGCCCGGCCGCGCGAGAAGTCGGCGTCGTCGAGGCCGTCGTCGTGGTCGTCGTCGTGGTCGTCGTCCTCGTCCTCGTCCTCGTGGTCGTCGTCGTGGTCGAAGGCCGCCGCGAGCTCAGGCCTTCGGAGGCGCAGCGGCCTTTAGCGGACGCGCCCCCCGTATTCAGGCAACCAGCAGAGAGCGCAGCCATGGCATCTCCCCGCACGGGCGCGGCACCAGCACGGCGATGCTCCAGCGTGTGAGCCGTGCGCGCCGCCGCGAGGATGACAGCTGCTGATGCAGAACACACGCTCCTGCTGGAGAACACTGAGAGCGATGCGACGGAGGACTTTGCCCGCTTGGACGACTACAGCGACATCGAATGGATGGGCGTCGCACCGTACAGCGTGCCCTACGCAGCTGGCGAACCGCGGGATCACGAGCACGACCCACAGCGAGCTGAAGGTAATGCCCAGGATTGAGACTTCCCGGCCTCGTCAGTAAGCTCGCTGGGCAGAAAGGCCCAAACTATGCAAATCTTATTCGAAATGTACGAATTCAGATTACAAAACAGCGAACCCAAAAAATAGCCCCTCACGAAATGCCCGTGGGCAGAGGTGCCACGAGGCGGCAGCTGCGCCGATGGGGCCAGCCGCAGCTGCGGCGACCCTATCGGCGCAGCTGCCGCCTCCCCCCGCGACCGCAACCAAACCCCGCCCCCCCCGCAACCACAACCAAACTCGCGGTATCCATGTGATCACCATCGCCACCATCTATATCCTCCCTCTCCTCCTCCTCTTTCTTTGCGTTGTCCTCCACCATGGCTGCGAGTCCTCCACATGCGTGTGCTAATGTGTATATTATCCCTTCCTGTTCGCTCCGAACCCGTATGGCATTTCGTTGTATACTTTTTATGCATTCACGATGGCCCCGCCATCATCCTCTCACAAGTATCGTCGCGCTCCGTAGGGTGCCTGGCGCGTTTTTCGCTGGTGCTGGTGACGTCAGTCTCGAGCGGGAGCCGAATCCCAGATCAAATTGTGAGGTTGTCTCCAGCGGGTGCGTCATAACAGAGTGAATTGCGAAGGAGTATCGGGCGCACCCCCCATCTCATCTGCGTGGGCCCATTCGAGGTTAAGAACTCATGGCGGCCACCAGAAGCGCCATAGGATTGAACGTGCGGGGCACTTTACGAATGTGTCTCTGGGGCTTGTTCGGAGAGCCTTGGCGGGGGGAGCTTCCGTAACCGTTTTGGCTCAAACAAGCCTTTCATTTTTGTTTGTTTCACAGCCTTGACTCATGTGTGAGTGCGGTTCGGGCCCTTGATGCGTGGCACGGGCGGTGACTGGCTGGAGCTGCGTCGCCAACTGTTGGATTCAGATCTCGGCGGAGAGTCGAGCAGCAGCGGCCCGTCAGAAGTCTTGTCAGGTTGGTCACTGTTCGGATCTCCGACCGACGATGACGTGGACGGCCCGCCCGAGGGCGCCGACGCCGCCGCCATAGCTGCTGATGACATGATCGTCGAAGCCCCGCCCGTGGATGCCATAGTCGAGGTCCCACCCGCTCAAAGCGGGTGCGGCCGTCCACGTCGGAGAACCGTGAACGCTGTGCTCGCAGATGTGATGACACACCACGGCGGCATCTTGGCGCCGCCAGGGTCTGGGGCGCAGCAGCTCGAGAGCCAGGTCGACCCCGTCGACGGCGGACCCGAGGACAGCATCGGCGGCGCAGCTCCAGCCACTATTAACCCTTTCGTGGTTTCAGATGCAGAGTCGTTCAGACGCCTGGTGTTAGAGGTGGGCGATGCAATCGCCAACAACATAAGTTTAGACGGCTTGTTGGACCAGACGCACATGGAGATCGGTGAGTATGTATTGATAGAAAAAAAAACAACTATGATGTCAGCCTCTGCATCTGCACACATGTTTGGTATATCTTTGAACGCGTTTCAAAGTGTAGAAGAGAGAACGGCTGCCGCTGCTGTGTTGTACGACCGCCACTCCGTCGTGAGATTGATGGAGCATGTGTACGATACTTGTATTGCTGGGGGCGCCGTAGGCCTGGTCTTCACAGAGGCCGTTCGCTCAGATGAGACCCAGTTGCCTGCGAGGGGCGCCACGGGGTCGAACGACGAAGGCAACATATGCAACGACTTGCCCGACGATGCTGACGAGAGGGCGAAACTGGTCAACGCCGAATGGAACTATGGCATGTTGTTTGTGAAGCGGGGCAGCGGCGGCCAACCTTCCTCATACGTCAGCTTCTCATTCAGTCTCTGCACCCCTGTTCAAGTGGTTTCGAATACAACTGGAGAATGTTATTACGCCGTGCTGCACCAGACCCGCCTGGCCGACGCAGACCGCATCGCTCAGAAGTTCGCCCGCCACCAGAGGAACACGACCACAGACGGAGACAGGGCGTTCATCAGAGCTGAGCGTCACCGCTCATGTGTCTACCCCGACATGCACTTGCTACATAAGCTGCGTTGCGTCCATAGAGCGTCAAATTGCAAGAAGGAGCCATTCAAGAAAAAAGTGCCCAGAGAAATTGAGTTCTACACCAATCTCGTCCTTGTGATGCGCAGGGCCTACAACAGCAACACTTTTCGGAGAGAGGTTAAGAAACTTATACTTGCGCCTGGTCGGTTCACTTACCTGGCGGAGGGGGCCTGATTGCCAGTGCATGTGAAACGCCTCGAGCACCTCCTCGACCTTGCGGTGCCGCCCCGCACCCGCAAGAACGTGTGGGGGCGGAGCGTCATATGGGCTACGATCAACGGCGGCATCGACGGCTCCAGGCTCATTCACGTTGCGAACTCCCCCAACGGATGCAGATCTGAAGAACGAGTTCGGCAATTGTTGTCCCGCGATTTCCTCGCAGCCATATGTCCGCGGGCACCCCGTTCGTTTCCTTGTCGCCAGTGGAATGGGTGCGAAGAGATAGTGGAGTATTTCATTCTTTTGCAGGGCTTGGGAATATTTGCCGACGCATGGAGCAAGTGGATTGCCGTGTATTATCCCAGCGAGAAGAAGGGCGCACATCCGAGAGTTGACCTAGACGGCAAGGGCGCGCTCCAAGCGGTCCTGGACTCGAACCCAGCAGGCATGAGCGTGCCGCATCTCACCGTCGCAGCGCAGGAAGAGTCGAAAAAGCTCGAACAGAAGAGCCATAGGGGTACCGTCACGAAGCACTTAGCTACTATTGGCCCAGATGAAGTCCTATCCACTGCCGTCGTCGTGCTGAGAACAATGAACTTGCACCGCGATTTCATCGGTGGGCTGATCTACTCTTGTGGTGACCATAAGAAGTTAAAACAGAAAGCGTCAGCATCCCAGGCGTTGAAGGGCAACCATGGCCGCACCTTCATGTATCAAGTTCTGGAGGCTTACGATGTGGAGTTGGAGACTCGTCTGGTTGACAACGCTTTCTTTCTGATGTCAGACTCCGCTCATTGGGAGAGCATCCCGCTGCGATGCAGGACTCTGAGGTTGCAGTGCACTGCGTGCCGCTTGCTATCTCAGGCCGTCTGCACGACATCACTTATCAAGTTGGAGAAAACATGGTATCCGAATAAAACGTTTGCTGGTATCCGCAGCGACGATGCCATGCAGGCGGCTCTCGACGAGAAGGATTGCTTGCTCGACCCCTGGTCGCTGCAGTTCTGCAGGCACCACAGGCACGGGGTCATCGCAGACGCGCGGCATGACTTGATGCACGTGGCTAGCTTGCTCCATGAGGACACAGTGAAGCAGGAGTGGGGCCAAGGCGTCTTGCGACGCATCATCGCCTCACGATCGGTCAACACGTGGGTTGCCAGCCTTTCCCGCATCAACGTCGAATGGATCGGCCAAGGGTTCCGCAGGCTGGCGAGGGCCTTTCGGCAGCTTCGGACACCCAGCTCAAGCAGCCTTGCGGCCGACCAGCCATGCCAGCAACAAGCCCGCGCCGCTGGCGCCCCGAGCGCCCCGCGGAGGCGGAAGCTGCGGGCTGCCGGCGTCTTCTTCAGTCGTGAGTGCGGGCAGGAAGGCAACGCGCAGCCCAGCTTCTCGGGGATGTGGGCGAAGTTCCGCAGGCTGGGCGACGGCGACATCGACGAGCTCCAGCGGCAGGCGGATGAGGCCAACGCTGAGGTCAACGAGGGGAGGAGGCCTTTTCCGATGGGTCGGCGCGAGATGCAGCGGGCCAGGGCCCGCGCCGACGCAGAGGCAGTTGCCGCGATGCACGTCCGCGCTCAGCTCGCCGATGACAGAGTTGGTCAGCCTGCTCCCCTGCACCGCGCCCTGGAGGCCCATGGGCGCACCCTCGCTGCCGTTGCTGCGGCTGCCCCGCCGGGTGCGTTGGCCGCCGGGCCGAGCGCAGACGCCCTTGCAGGCGTGGCGCCGCATGCCGCTGACGCCAGCTTATTCGTTGCCGACCCGAGGAACGCTCAGTCCGAGGAAGGCGCCCCGAATTTCTTGCACGCCGAGTGGGCCGACGACTCCGTCTACCAGCGGGCGCAGCGACTCGCTGCGCTGACGGGGCAGACCCGCCCAGCGCGCGCGTTGCGAGGTCTCTTGCATCGCTTCTGGCATGGGCTGTCCCGCACAATATTGCACAAGGACTGCGAGGTGTTCGACGAGCCACCTGTCCACAGGAGGTGCTGGGAGGCTCGCCGTTGCATATGCTGCCCTGAGTCGGCGTCGCTGGTAAAGTTGAGGGCTAACCTCGAGAAGACCACGCGGCGCTTATACCGCCCTGGAGCTCTTCGGTCCAACGTTGATTCAGGGTTCATCGTGTGCTGTTTCATCGGCTTGGCTGTTCGGCAAGATGGGGATGGCGGCCCCGCTGCCGAGTGCGACGACGGTGCCCTCTACGCGTTCATGCACGTCGGCTTTCACAGCTGGAGCCCGTTCGAGCCCTTCTACGCCCCCATGCGGACGCCAGGGTACGTCGTCGACTTGGACGGCGACCAGAAGTTCAGAGAACGCTTGGTGGAGTTGGAGGCGTTGCCTAGGAGTCTTGATGCGTGGGCTGCTTGCGAGATCTTCGACTTGTCGAAGCGTTGGCTGCTGGCGCACTTCGAGCTGATCGAGAACGACACCGTCGTGGGCGCCGTGGAGCCCCGACTGCAGAAGGGGACAACACGGGCTGTTAATGCATGTCAGGGGGGCACGCCCTCACCTTCCCTCTGCTTGCAGCGGTGGTTCTCTCACCGCCACACGCCGCTGAATGCCCCAATCAGTGCTTGCACCGTCAGTGTTTGGGGTCCTGGCGATGGTGGGGATGTCTTGCAGGAGTATCGGATGGTCAACGGCCTCCTCGGGGCCTCGGGGCGCGTCTGGATGCCATCTGGGAGGCAGTGTTTCTGTTCGGATTCTTTTTTTTTCAGCGGGCGTGAGAAGGGCGCAACTCTTGGTTTGCTCGAAGTGTTCCTGGGGGTCTCGGCCCGACGATGGCACCCAGCGGCGTTGGAGGCGGAGGGCGGTTCTGGACAGGGCCCCCCGATGGCCCAGGACATCGCGCTGGCTGGCGTTGCTAATTCCATTCGGTAACTTGGCTGTGCACTACCCATGCGTAGCCCGTCCAACCCCTCGCCGCCGATCAATCGGTCCACGGTGCATCGTCGGCCGGGCGCGACTCGAAAAACTGAACGCCCCCCTAGGCGTCAGCACCGTCAGGGGGTGAGCGGACGGGCGCGTCAGCCACTCCGCGCGTTTCCTTCCCCCAGGAGAGCCGTCCACGACGGCGAGACGCATGTCATCTGGGACCCCGCCGCGCCGAGGCGTCGACGGATCAGCCAGTGGCACGCTCTGGCCGACCGCTTCAAGGCCGCGTGCGACGAGAGCTCCGACGATGGCGGTGGGGGCGACTCGGATGGGGGCGACGCTGCCACTGAGGGCGGCGGCTCTGCTGACGGCGGCGGCGGCGAGGTGGGGGCCTCGGGCGTCGAGGAGGAGCAGGCCATCGTCGAGGCCGCGGTGGATGGCTCCGACGGCAGTCGAGAGCAGCTGTCGTCTGACAGCTCGTCTACGGCGAGTTCGAGTTCGTCGGAGGACGCTGGCGCCGACGAGCCCCCCGACCTCGGCGTCGAGCATCCGCCACACCTGCGAGAACAGGCCGTGTGTAGTTTCAGGCTGCCTGGTCATCTTGGAGGCGGCTCTATCGTCGCCTATAAGAACAACGAGATCTATGCGTACTGCGGCGAGTGTGAAGCACACGGGAGACGGTGCCGAGTGTCTCGCCGTGGCAAGGGGGCGACCAAGCGGGCGCAGGGTCAAGGCAGGCCGTTGGGCTACCTCATGGCCTGGCTGCTCTCGGCTGACGAGTGCAGCGACGCCTGGGACCACAAGAACTTGTATAAGACGATCGACCATGCTACCAGGAGGCACGGCAGGGATATCCTCAGAGGGCTCGCAGGGTCCGAGGACATCTTCGAGCAGGAGCGCCAGCAACGGGATGACGAAGAGTCCGAGCCAGAGAAATAAACATATCCGTGTACTGAGTTGCGTGTCACACGCCCTTGAAAACACATGTGTTTCACGCCACGTTGGTGAAGTATGATGTTTGCTTGACGTTGATATTTTCTGTTGCATTTGCGCGAGAGGGCTGCTGGGCGCCATTGTTTTTTTGATCTGCACCTCACGGTGATCCGACGTCGCCCCCGCCGCGGGACTTACAACGCAGAGGTGTCGTCCTCGGGGGTGCGGGGTGGGGGCAGGGGGAGCCGCGGCCTTCCTGGGCCAGAGTGGCGGCCGTGACGGCCGTCGTGGGGGCATGTCTGGGGGCGCGGCGGGTCGTCTTGAGGCCGTTGCAGGGCGTCTGGGGTCGGGTCCGCCAGGGAGGGGCATCGGAGCCTGTCCAACACGCCTCGGCGCCCATATAGGCGCTGCGGCGGGTCCGAGTTATGCGACCGCTAGCTGTACCACCCAATCAATGCCTGCGCTGCTAACCGCATTACCATACCAGTGATTGCACCAGGAGTTGACTAGTGACACCCGACGGGCTCAGAGAAGCGTCGGCTCGACTAGGACAAGCGGCCCATGAAGGCCCACGGTGCTCACGAAAACCCAATCTGGCCGCAATACGGCCGCAGGCGCAGCCAATCCGACCCAAGATGTTCTTCAGGAGGGCCTGGGAACGGCCCGAACGAGACCCAAAATGGCGCATGGTTGCCGTGCGACGGCCTAAGAGGCCGCCAGGGTGCCCCACAAGGACATCCCAAGAGGCCTCCAATCTTGCCCCAAGGCCCAAGGGGCCCCTCATGAGACATGGCAAAACATGTTGACGCTTCGCGTGCCCCCACCAGCCCACCCAGAAACGATTGCCAAGTGAGTTGGTTAGCCAATGATTCTTGGAAGGACGCAGTCACACAGCCGTTTCGGAGGCGCGCTGAAGGGGCGCAAAACCAGCTGGAACATACAGTTTGTGACTTAATATAGTTTCCCATGCCACGGCGGTATCACGGGCCACAGCAGTACAGTGGGAGAGCCCTGGAAGCGCAGATTGGCGGTGCTTCTGCTGGCGGTGGTGCTGGTGGTGTTGCTCATGGTGCTGGTGGCGCCGCTGCTGGTGCCGCTGCTGGTGTTGTTGGCTGGCTTGCGCGGTTTCTCATTATGCTGGGGTGCCGCTTGTGCTGTTGCTGGTTATGTTTGTGATGCTGGTGGTGCTGTTGTCGGTGCTGTCCGGTTGCTGCGGGTGCTTCACCCGCATCTTGGGGCCATCCTGGCACATCGGTGGGCAACGTTCGGGACCGATCCAAGGTCACCTCGAGGGGTACAGCTCGGGGCCCATCCGAGGTCACCTCGAGGGGTAAAAAGCTCGGGACGGATCTGTGGTCACCTCGGCGGGTAACGCTCGGGACCGAATCGAAGCCACTTCGTGTGGTAAAGCTCGGGATGGGTCCGTGGCCACTTCGAGGGGTAACGTTCGGGACCGATCCGTGGCCACCTCGAGTGGTACAACTCGGGGCCGATCCGTGGTCACCGCGGGGGGTAAAGCTCAGGACCGATATGTGGTCACCTCGGGGGGTAAAACTTGGGACCAACCCGCGGTCACCTCGATGGGTCAAGCTCGGGACCGATCCGTCTGGTGCTGCTGCTCGTGCTGTTGCTGCTGCTGGTGGTGCTGCTGTTGCTGCTGTGCTTGCGCTGCTGGTGATGCTGATGCTGCTGCTGGTGCTATTGCTGGTCGTGGTTGGGCTGTCGCTGATGCTGCTGCTGCTGCTGGTGCTGCTGATGTTGCGGCTGGTGTTGCTGGTTCCCGTGCTGCTGGTGATGCTGCTGACGTTGCTGTTGGTGTTGTTGCGGATGCTGTTGCTGGTGTTTGGCGTGGTGCTGATGTTGCTGGTGGTGCTGGTGGTGCTGCTGCTGGTGCTGGCGGTGTTGGTGGCCAGCAGGGTGTGCAACAACCGCCTCGGGAGCGTTGTCTCGGATGCCTTGTGTAGCCGCCGTGGGGCGCTCTGGGTGTTCTTTTGGGGCCCTCGTGGGCCCTCTTGGGGCTTGTTTTTGTGTGGGCCCCTGGGCCCTCTTGGGGCTATTTCTGGGCGTCTGGGGGGGGCTCGTCGGGCCATATTGGGGGCTGCGGCTGAAACGCAAGAGGGCTGCGTTAATTCGGACCGCCCCCTTGGAAACCCACAGAAGCGCATTGGGGCCGACTGTTGCAGCTTTTCTTGGGGCGTTCTTGGGCGCCCGTGCGTGCGTGGTGGGGTGGGGTGGGGGGGGGGGGCGCCTTGGGCAGCCTTGGGCACCTTGGGCTCCCTGGGGCAATGTCGCGGCTTATTGGCGCCTTGAGAGCACGTCGGAGGCGAACGTGCGAGAAGGCAAGCAGCATTGGTTGTCCCTAGGTTTTGGAATCATGCGGGCCTCTTGGGAGGGCAATTGAAGGACGCGAAAGACATTGGAAACCCTCCCAGGGCCGTCTCGAAGCATCTTGGATGTGCGTCGAAAGCTATCTTGGGCCACCTTGAGCTATATTGGGCCATCTTGGAAGCCATCTTGGGCTATCTTCTGGGGCACCCTTGGAGCAACCTTGGGTCATATTGGGCGCTCTAATGCGTCGGGCCCCCTCCCCCCTCCCCCTCCCAGATCCAGGGCAGGGGGTAGGGGGAGCGGTGCACCCCCTCCCCCCCGCCCCCCCCGAACAAGGGAAGGAGGTTTTGGCAGAGAGACGCACCACTCGCTAAACCACATACGCCCAGAGGGCTGGTGGGACTCCGACTTGCGTCTGCCCGCCACCCCTTCCAAGCGTGCATCTTCGGAGTTTGGGCGGCGGTGGCGAGCCGATGCTTCCGATCCGAGATCAGAGCGGGGCGCGCGCCGCGGGCGCCAACGAACGCGCGCGCCCCCATCATGGCAAATCGAAGGCGCTGCGCCGCGCGCGCCGCGACGCGCCCAATGCCCCATATAGCCCGGGCGAGGCGCCGCGCCGCGCGCGCCGTTGCACGCCCGAAACCAGCCCAATCGCCTCTCTGCGGGCACGGCCCCACGCCCTGCCTGGCCCCTGGATGGGCCCGACATGTTCGCCGCGCGCACAAGGTGAAACCCGCGCTTTCGCGGGTGCCCAGCTAGACGCCGCACCGAGCGCGCCGCCAACCGCCCGAACGCAACGGCGCACCCGCTGGACTTTGGAGCTCTGGAAAGACACCCGCTGCATTCCAACAGTTCCCCCCGCGGGGCCCTGCGCGGGCCCGCGCGGGCGCCCGCTGGGGTGCCACGTGGGCGAACGCGTCGTCTTAGCCAAACGCAGATCGTCCTAAGGGCACGTGGGTGGCGTTTTGGGTGATATACATTCCCGCGCGAGACCGCGGCGACCAACTGTGACGTCGCGTGCTCTTTCCCCAGCCATCCCGCGGAGTCGGGCCCTCGTTTTGAAGAGACAGCGCCCCGCGTTCCTCACTCCCCCCCCCCTCCTCTCCTCCCATCCTTGCCCGCGCCGCGCAATCCGCGTGTATCTGTCTGTTTCGGCGTGCCCCTCAAACGCTTCGCGCCCCCATAGGGGGGGGGGGGGGGCTCCGCATAAGGCCGCAGTGGGAACGCTAGCATGGCGCAGCAGCTCCACTTCGACACGCCCCACGCGCGTTCCGCGGCCCCTCAGGGGTCCCCACCCACGGCCGCACTGGGAAAACCAGCGTGGCACAGCCGCGTCATTTCGGCACGCCCCTCACGCGCTTCGCGGCCCCATTGGGGGCACCGCCGAATGCCCCAGTGGGAAAGGTCGCACGGCGCCGCCGCCTCATCCCCCGCGCGCTTCGCAGCGCCATAGGGGGCCCGCCTGAGGCCCCAGTGGAAAAGTTAGCGCGGCACAGCCGCCCCACTTCGGCGCGCCCCCCGCGCGGGTCGCGGCCCCATAGGAGCCGCACCTAAGGCGCCAACGGGGAAATTCGCACGACGCCGCCGCCCCATTACGGCACGCCCTCGCACGCTTCGCGGCCCCATGGGGGGCCCACTTGCGGCCCCAGCGGGGGGATTCGCATGGCACCGCCGCCGCATTGCGGCACGCCCCTCGCGCGCTTCGTGGCCCCATAAGAAGCCCCACCGAAGGCCCAAGTGGGAAAAGGTCGCATGACGCTGCCGAGCGATGTCGGCACTCCCCTCGCACGCTTCGCGGCCCCATGGGAGCCCCATCTAAAGCCCCAGCGGAAAAATTGCACGGCACCGTCGTCCCATGTCGGCGCGCCCACCATACGCTTCGCGGCCCCATACGGAGCTCCACCTAAGGCCGCGCTGGTGAAGTTCGCATGGCACCGCCGCCCCATGTCGGCACACGCCTCACGCGCTCCGTGGCGCCATAGGGAACCCCGCCGAAGGCGCCAGTTGGAAAGTTCGCATGGCACCGCCGCCCCATTTCGGCGCACCCCTCACGCCCGACGTGGCCCCATCGGGAGCTCAACCCAATGCCGCCAATTAGAAGTTCGCATGGCGCCGCCGCCAGTTTCGGCACACCCTTCGCTCGTTTCGTGGCCCCGCAAAAAATCCGTCGCCGCAGGGGTAGGCACCATTACTGAACTCGCAACTGCGCGTGGCTGGGCCCTTCCCAAGGATGAGTTCATTGCGCGCGTCAAATCCATGCTGGGCCCACTGACTGGCCCCAGGGGAACTTCGCAGGTTCGCAATCTACGCGCGGCGGATTCCAGTGGGCCCTATCCCAGGACAGTGAGGTCACATGGGGTTTGTGTTGTTTCTGGCGGGCCTTTGCGCGCTTCCATGCGTTGGCCTCTTCTGCGTTCTGAGCGCGCGGTGCCCCGCGGGCGTCCTCAAGGGGCCGCGTGCGTCTTCGGCGGGCGGCGGCGCGCGCCACTTCGTTTTATGCGGGTGATGGACGGGCGCGCACGTGCTATCTAATAATTTCAGCATGACGTTTCTCTTGGTCAATGCAGCGCTCCCCGCGCGCGCGGGTGGCGCGCGCCACCCCCGCGCGTCAGCCAGCCTCCGCGAACGATTTGTTTTCTGTGCATGCCAACGCGGCGGCCTCCAACGGTGTGCGCTGCAGAATCCCGCGCGAGCGGGCGGAGTTCTACGCCGCCCACCATCGAAACATGCGCCCAACCAGCAGTTAACATGGAAACGCACTTGGTCACCATGTAAGGGGTCGCCGCATCTAACTGGTTGGCGCCCAAACAAAGGTGCTCGGATAAACGGGTTCGGGCTGCTGGAAGCCAAGCGGCATTTCGGAGGCCCGATAAGGGTTCAATGCTACCCGCGACAAAAACGTAGCCATGTGGGCCTGGGAACTGACATGATTCATAATAGCCATGCATCCATATCGCACGCACTAACTGACAGCGTGGGCCCCAACGAGCCATGACAACAAAGCGCCTCACGAAGGGCCCCAAACACTTAGCATGGGGGCCGAGCGCACCGTCGAGTTCGGCCGTGTCCAGTTCGGCCCGAGTCTTCCCGTTGCAGGTCGACATTCCGCGCCAGCCAACCCCCCTTCCATACCAGATGTGCGGGGTCGCATCGGAGGGCGGCGGCGGCGGCGGCGGTGCCCGCGCCGAGGACGTATAGCGCACAGGGGCCCAGCGCGGCACCAGGCCCCCCCCCCCCCCTCCCCCCCGCGTCTCCCACCCACGCGGCCGACGCCGTCGGCGACAGCGCCGTCGGCGCCGCCGAGCCTCTTCGGCCACCGCATGAGGAGCAGATGTGGGCATGACCTTGTAGCGCAAGCAGGTCGCGGATAACCAGGCGGCCAACCATGACATCGAGAGCATGCCAGAGGTGATCGCCTGCGTGTTTCGGTTCATGGAGGCTGGCCCCCAACTCTCGCGGCCCGCGCGCCGTCTGAAGACGTCGTACACAGTTGCTTTCGAAAACGAAGGCAATTTGGATACGGACTGCGGCGAGGACAATAGCGATGAGGACGGATCGGGGATGGATGCCGACGTAGAAGACGGTTTCGGTGAAGTCGTGTGGGATGCCGTGCTATGTCAACGTCGTCGGCATACTGCCATGTTTTCCTACGGTGCCGACCTGGGTGGGCGAGGCACGGTCAGCTGGCCTCGATCGCATCAACTACCGATGCGATGCCGCTATGGTCTTCCAGTCGAGTCTACCTGCGTTTCAAATCCTGCGCGTGAGGACCGTCTCGGGATCGTTCCGACTGCTCGGTCCGATGGGCAGCTGCTTTTCCAGATCGGGAAAGAAGCATTCTCACCACCACGACCATCATCGCCAACACCAGCATCAACGACATCATCATCAACAGGGGGCTCCTTCCCAGAGTGCGTGTCAAGACGCCTTGGGCGCGCTAGGCCGCCTTGGGCTACGATGAAGGCCACCATGGGCAATCTTGGGTGTCGAGGCCCTTTCTCGGGCCGCTCCTGAAACAAATGCAGCGCAATCTATGGAGCGCGATTTATGCGGCGCTAGCTGCCCCTGGGGTTGGCGCGCTCGTCCTCACCCGCTCCGCTGGGCGGGGGCAGGGGCGCCAGCGCTGCAACTTCGCGCGCGCCAAGTCTTCCCCCGACGCGGGCGCGGCCGCCCTCTCCTGCTTCGCGGGCGGGTGCGGCGGCCCCAGGAATGCCAGCGACGCAGCTCATGGCGCGCCAGGTGCGCTCCTGGGGCGGGCGCAGTCGCCCTCTCTCGAAGCATGGGGGGAGGGGGGTTGGAAAGGGGGGGGGGGGGGGGGGCAGCCCCAGAAGCGCCAGCGGCAGGGCTAGCACCAACGCGCATGGCGTCATGGATTGTCTGGGGTGCCTCGGGGACTTAGGCGCGGCGCGTTGAGCGTCTAGGGGGCGCGGGCGCCTTGGCGCGTCGTTGGGCCGCATGCGCCTCGGGGGGCCTCGGTGACTTAGGGGTCATAGCGAAAGTTCGCAAGCGTCTGGGGGGGCGCCCTGGGGCCTCGCGCGCAAAGGGGCCATCGGGGTTGGAGGGCGTCGGGGTTATACAGGGGGGGGGGGGGGGGTGCGTGCTGGTTTTCAAAGCCACGTGTTGTTATGCGGGGCCCTGGGTGCCCTGCGGGTTCTAACGGCCGCAAGGTCACGGGGGTGGAGGGGGGGGGGGGGGGCGGCGGGAGCGACAGGTGACATGAAGGTTTCTATGGGCCCTAGCGGCCGCAGGGGTTCTAGGAGTTCGGGTGGTCACGATGGGTTACCGCAGTCAGTTCGTTTATAAGGGACGATGGGGTATATGGGGTTATCGGGGTTCTAGGTGTTTTCGAAGTTCTATGTAATTGTTAGGTTGCCTTGTTTGGTGTAGTGGCCCTTGTGGCTGCATGGGCTATGCTGTTATGGTGCTATCGGATATAAAGGGCGATCGGGTCATGCGGTTACGTGGCTTTGTTGGCCCACGGGGGTTCAACTGGCATTGGATTTCGATCAGTTGTGAGGGCTGTAGACGGCGAGGGCTGCACGGCTATACGTGGCAATATTGAGCAGCCCTGGGCGTGGGTCCTGGAAGATGTCCTTGGGCACTCTCGGAGGCCGAGCCCCCGCCCCCCCCCCTCAAACCTTGTTGTTCATCCTGGGCTCCATCCCCACCCTCGGGCACTTTCCTTGGATCGCTCCTGCAAGCTGCGCAGTGCAACCCATGGAGTGCGGTTTATGCGATGCCAGCTGCCCCTGGAGCGGGCGCGATCACCCCCTCCGCTTCGCGGGGCGAGGGCAAGGGTGCAAGCGCTGCCACCATTAACAAGCCAGGTGGGTGGTGCGGCAGGAGATAAGACAAGCGTTCGCTCATGTGCGCGATCGCTTCGCGAGCATGCGCTAGCCCTTTGCTAATATAAACGGCTGTCGCCCTTGGCGGGGGCGGGCGAACCTCCATGACATCATCGCTGAAGACAGGATGAAGAATTTGCGGGGACATTGCCCCGTAAGGCGCATTGGAAACATTGCTACTGCATTATCGAGGCATGCTGCATAACTCATCAACGCAGTAATGCGAGCTTTGCAAGCCATGCTGAACGCATTCCGAATACAGTATGAAGCAACGTTTTCGGGCGTATCCCGAATTCGTTTCTTGCGAAGTAAACTGCCTGAACCGACGGGGCTGCGCTGACTGAGCTGTCTCGCCGCACTTGTTAGGCGGGCGTTTTTTTCTCGACGGGGCTACGCCCGATTTGCGCTCGCCGTTTGGGCTGGCCGCGGGGCCCCAGCTGCGGGCCGCCTTGTGATTGAGACAATCAAGGGGTGCGCGCGCGGAATCGGAGTGGCGCTTCTTGGCGCGCGCGGCCGTGCCGCGCGCGGCCGCCAGTCGCGCTGCGTCGCTGGCGCCATTTGCCAACGTCAGCGCCGCGCGGCCGCCGCGCAGCCTCCGCGCGGCCACGGGCACTCGAGCGCGCGGGCACCGCGAAGCTTGGCCGCGGGCGGGGCGCCTGTCCCCCGCAGCCTCGGGCAGCGCACTGGCCGCGCGATAGGCCACGGCGCCCCAGCGCACGCCGATGGTGCCCTTGGGTGAACGGACACTTCCTGAGCGCGGACGTCGAACGGCTCGCCGCACCGGGCAGGAGGCGCGCAGCCCGCGGGCGTAGTGCCCCGAAACCAGACCATGCGCGTTCAAAACCAAGGGTATAGTTTTCAGGTAGTTGCTCTATACATGTTAGCGAGGGGGGGTCTGAAAACATTTGCTAGTAAACTATTAGTTTTTTTTATTAGTTAACTATCAAATCTAATTAGATTTGCTCCGCTATGCTTTAAAACTACCAAAAAAAACTACAAAAAAACTACAAACAACTACAAAAAAACTACAAAAACTATACGTGCAGAAGGGCGATGCGCACGGGTC
>CAUYUJ010014517.1:39049-106549 GCA_963575745.1 Prorocentrum cordatum
TTCGCCGCTCGACTTCGGTTCTTTGAGGCAACGCGTCCTGGCGGCGCTCAAGGCCAGCGCGGCGACTCTGGCTTCGCTGGCAGGGCCGACCCTCATGGTCGCGGCCCGCCTCAGCAGTCGGTCTGCCACGACTGCGCCCGCCGTTTCCAGCGAGTGGGCGCAGCTCAGCAGAGGCGGGTTACCCGCGACTGCTGGGCGAGGCGCCTTCATCAGTCAGCGCATCGTTTGGATGCGCGGGGGATCGGACCAATGCCTTGCGTTTTCTCGGTCCGAGCCCTGTGGGCGCCGCAGCAGGCGACGCCCCGCCTCGGGGCGGCGGCGCGCCAGACGAGCGCGGAGACGGCGCCGCCTGATTGCTGGCGGGCTCTCTGGTCTTGAAAAGAACAAACAACGGTGTGCCCTAACAGCAATAGCAAAGCAACCACAGCATAGCAGCACTACAAATCACAAGAACAATGCAATAACAATAACAATAACCAGAACGAGTCAGGGGATCAGTTAAGAACAAGACCGCTAGTAACAACAATAATCACAACAATGTCTGTGCAGACTCTCTCCTGTGCCCCCTCCTCTCTGACCCCCGCCATGGGGCCCCTCGTGCGCCCCAGCATCTGTTGCGATTCATGTTTGCAGCGTCGTTGCCCCAAGTGGGTCGGGTAGCTGGGGGTTTCGATTCGACGGTGCGTCCCAGAGATACGCACCTGCAATCTGAGAGTGTTGCCAGGGGGCAGTACTACCTTACGAGTTATCGTCATGGCCCCGTGGGCTGGGCTTGGGCGCGGTGGGCCGATCGCGGTAGCGACGAGGCCGCTTGTCTTTGAGGCCTCGCGGGGCCGTCTTAGGGTAGAGGGAGCGAGAGGGGGAGGTGCGAGGAGGGGGAGGCGCAGGACGGGGGGGGGACTGGCAAGGGCATGTGGAGGAGAGGGGAGGGATGAAGAGCTTCGCAGACGCTCCCATGGGGGCTCTCCTAGCGTCGATCCCTGCACCAGCGCGCCAGCTGCAAGCACTGTATGGGAATGTGGCGGCCTGCGTGCGGGCATGCGTGCAACCATATGCCATATGTGGAGGCGTTGCTCGGTCGGGAAACCATGCCTCAGTGCAAGCGCTGTTTGCGGTGAGCCAGGGCGCGGGGGCAGGCTAAGTGCAAGTTGCAAGCGTCGTTCGGAGGCCAACATGCATGCATGCGTGCAGGCACTGTTCGGGGAATAGCGCGTTCCCCACCCCCCACCCTGGCCGACTGGTAGCAGCGGGGCGGGGGTAGCGCAGGCGCGAGCGACGAGGGCAATCGCGGCAGAAATGTTTGGCCGTCTTCGCCCCGCCCCCTCACTATGCAACATCAATCTCCCCCCTCCGCCTCCGCGTGGCCTGCGCCTCGGCGGATGCCGGATCGCGCCCCCCGCGGGCCCGTTCCCCGAAGGGGTCAGCCCTGCCCCGAGGCCCCGACGTCGGAGGGGCAGAGCGCGCCTCCCCTTTCTATCTGATCTCGGGCCCAGCCCCGACCTCGCCGTTGCCATGTAGGCTCAATTCGCCGAGGCTGGCAGGGCGTGGCGGCCCATCTGTTGCGAGGTGCGTTTGCGCCATCCGACTTTCAGACATCGGGCTTTCGGGCTCGCGAGCAGGCGCCATGCAGGCGGCCATGGACAAGAACGAGTACAACAGGGTGATGGTTGCCGTGTCCGACAGCAACGACTTCGACATGGCGAGCTCCCCTCGGGGCGCTGTGGGCCCCGTCGCCGCGGGCTCCTCGCAGGCTGAGCTCGGCGGCCACGGCGGAGCCGCGGACCCGCCGCCCGTCGACTCCCAGGGCCCGCCAGGCTCGGCGGATGGCCCCGCGCCCGCGGCCCCGCCGCTGCAGCCCAGGGCGAAGGCCGCGCCGCGCAACTACGGCAAGCTCTTGGCGCAGGAGCTGGCCCAGAAGCTCGGCGTGCACAACTCAGTGGCAGCGGGGATGATCGACGAGCTGCCGAGTGCCGTGGCGAGGGCCCTGCAGGCCAACCACGGCAAGGTCATCCTCCCGAACTTCCTCACCATCAACATGGTGGAGCAGTCAATTGGCGCCACCAGCAAGGACGAGGCGAAGGTCCTCAAGTCCAGCGCCAAGGCGATGAAGGTGCACAGTGACAACGTCCGCCTGGTGAAGCCCGAGGTCACTTTCAAGGCCCAGTGGGTGAGGAGGGTTCTGAAGACGAAGGACGTGACGCCGACGGTGATCACCCTCCCGAGCGGCGTGCTCCGCCCTGACATGGACATAGCGCCGTGCACGCCTGTGTCCAGGGCCTGGCTCGGACTCCCGCTGCAGAGCCCGTCGCTCCCTGCTTCCTCCGTGCTGAGCGATGCGGACGTGCCGAGTGGGCAGTCCTCGCCATCGATTATCTCCGCAGTCAGTTCCAGCTGAGTTTGGCCAGCTTGCAAGTCGCAGCTAAGCTAATAGGCCTTCGGGGGCGCCCAGCCAGCAACTCTCGCCATCGCGCACCACGTGCGACTTCCGAAGAGGCCTCCTCGCAGCCGCATCGCATCGGCTGCTTTAGTATATTCGGCGCGGGCTGCTGGCTTCTAGTTTTTCTTGGCCGCAGCTCAAGTGAATATCCGCTGCAGTTTGGCAGCTGGCCAGCCATGGATCGGCTGGCATCGGCTTGCGCTCGGGGCTCGAACGTTCGAAAATCCAAACCTGTGTGGCTCCTCATCGTTTATTCCTTTAGCCACCCTCCAGGCCCTTCATACTTGGCCATACTTCCCTCCGCGCCAACATGTCTATCACTCTTTCCACTCCGCCTCCTATTTCGATGCTGTGCTAGCCGCAATTCGGGGACGCCCGACGCACCTCCAGCCCCCTCATCCTTCTTCATGGGCACAGAATTCAAACACTGCACACACACACGCACACACGCGCACACGCTAACACGCGCACGCACACGCTCGCACGCACACACATGCCTGGATCGGGGAAGTGGATGGGGACTGGGGATCTCTTGGGGCCATCTTGGGACCCTCTTGGGGCCATCTTGGGGCCATATTGGGGATCTCTTGGGGATCTCTTGGGGTCATCTTGGGCCGTCTTGGGGCCCTCTCGGGCCATCTTGGGACCCTCTTGGATTGGTGGCCTCATGGGCCGTCATGGTACCATCTTGGGGGTCATGTGGGCCGTCTTGGGTTGAGGCTTCCGTCAAAACCATATTGCTGTTGACGAGTCGCTTAAACCTAAGACTTCGACTCGTCGGCCCCAGGAGGCCATCAGCGATAGTATGTGCAATTGTTGTGCCGCCGTTTTGCATCAGCATTGCGGCAAGTGGCCGTGCTGTCTTGAGATGCCATTGCCCACGGTCAGTTTACGAACCTGCGCTTTTTGCTTTCTCCTCAGTCTGTGTCTCGCCATGTCATCGAGGCGGGGCGCCAAGCCGCCGCGCTTGACACCTGGGGCGCTGGCTGCGCACGCGGCAGCACACACCCCCGCCCAGAAGACGATTACGAAGGTGTCGACTGCGCCGTCTGCCTCCAAGGCAGTCAGCCTGGCAGGCGCGTCCACCGCGGCAGGAGATGGGGCCACCAGGAGGCGAGGTCCCAATAAGAAGGTCAGTTGCTCCAGGAACGCGTGCAAGGAGGTGATGCTCAGTGGCAAGGCTGCCTGCGCCGAGTGCCATGCCACCTTTGCGTGGGGCAACTTCGACGGCAAGGGGGCGCTCGAGGAGGTCATTCAGAAATGCAACACAGAGCCGTCCAGCGATCAGCCGTTCAGTAAGGTCAACACCATCAGGATCCAGAAGCACCTCGGTGAGAAGACGATGGAGACTGAGCAGGTAGTTGGACAGGAATCGCACAAGCTCAGAATCATCGAGACTTGGGATGGCCACCTGAAGTCGACCATCGAATCCGAGTCGGGGAAGAGCTTCAAGGAGCTGAAGCTGACGCAGACGCTGCTGCCTTCTGCTGACCTGCGGGCCGCGCACCCAGGGGCACTGACCAAGGTCAAGGGCGTCAGATACGAGCTGGTGAAAGAGCACATCGTCTCGAAAGACACGTTCAATATGCTCCACTCGAGCCAGATGTACAAGCAACAGGGCGCCAACGCTTTCAAGAGGGCCAAGCAGCAGTGGACTTCTGCGTTCGTCAGGAGGCTGCGGAACACGACCATCACCAAGCTCGACTTGGGGGGTGATGACGTTCCGCCAGACGACGGCGACGGTGGCCCTGCAGACGATGATTTGGACGCAGAAGGTGAGGAGGGAGAAGAGGAGGATGACCCAGATGCGGCTGACCCTTGCATTGATGAGGCTGCGGGCAATCCTGCGCCCACGCTTGCAGCACCGTCTGCTGCGGGCGCTGCTGCTTCCTCGGCGCCGCGGTATCCGCAGCCACCCCCGCCCAGGTCCATCAAGGCTGCCTCCGCCGTCGGGGCGTCGGTTCGGAGCCCTGCTCCGAAGAGATCGCCTTCTGGCGGCACGTCTGTCCTGCAACGCGTGCCGCAGGACGGCAAGTACGAGTACTACGGGGTCACGTGGGACACGAACGATGCCGAGGAGAAGGCAGCGCTCGAGAAGCTGGTGAAGTGCGACCCCATCGAGGCCTTGATGGACCAGTGCACGAAGGTCAGCGAGAGGTGGGCCAGGGAGTTGCACAAAAAACGGGCTGACGCTGACCCCAGCGACTCGATTGCCACTCACATCCAGAAGCACCTCGCGTTGATGGCGCGGTGCAGGGCCGTCTCCCTCAACAGCCTCCCGTGCTACGGCAATCGGGAGGAGCGCATCCAGGACATCGAGGCAGTGGTCAAGGCGAAGGTCGAGTTCCCGATCGAGTGGCAGGTCGCAGTTGCTTTTCGCGCGCTGGAAGACATCACCCAGTCGAGCTCCATGTTGGCACATATCAAGGAAGCCATGGTCATCGCGTCGTTCGTTCCAGCCGATTTCTCCGCCACGTTTGAGTTCGACCCCCTGCAGCCCGAGATGCATGCGATCGTCGGTTCACCCGATGAGGTTGTGTCTCGCTGGCGGGGCGCGTTCAGCAGGATCCTGAAGGCGTTGGTCAGGCTTGCAGAGGGGAAGCCGAACTCACAGGCAGTCGCCGCGGCCATCCTGCTAGAGGATATTCTCACCGACCTCGACGTCGACTCTGACCCCTCGTACCACAGCTGCCTCCAGGAGTCCCTCAAGCCACTCAGGTGCCTCATCTGTGTCTTCGACTGTTCGCACTTAGAGTTTTACGACGACGTGGCCGACACGCTGAGGGCTTGTTTTTTTTTGTATTTGTCTCTGTTTATTTCTGACTTTTGTTCCCGTATTTTCTCTTTTTTTTTTTTTCCCTCTGTTTGTTTTTGCGAAGGAGGGTGGCTCGCGCAGTCAACGATCGAGGCGCGCCGTGATCGACGCTATGGATAAGCTCCCCGCCTGTGTTATTCTTTTCTTTTTTTTTTTTATTATTTTTTTTACTATTTTTTTTTCTATCTTTTTTTTTTTTTCTTTTTTTTGGCTTTTTTTATTTGTACTTTGTTTTTTTTCATTTATTTTTAGTCGCTTCTTGGGATTATTATTTCTTTTTCTTTTACACCGCCAAGTTCGAAGAGATCAAGAAGGAGTTTTTTTTTTCTTTTTTTTTTTTTTATTTTTTTTTTTCAGGCGGCCCCAAGCAGCACTCCGAGCGCATTATGACGATGTGTGAGGCCATTGTAGACGAGACAAAGACCCACCCGCCGCAGCAGCTTCATAAGTGGCTGGACATTTGTTGTGTCTTTTGTTTTGTGTTGATGATTTTTTTATTGGGATGTGTTTTTGTTTGTTCTGCTTTTGTGTTTTTTTTTGGATTTACTGCTTGGAATGGACATGCTGATGAAGGCGAAGATCGAGATCGGCATCCCTGATGCGACGGCGCATGCCTTCAACGCGTTCGGCACGGCCCTGGAACGGCACCTTTCCGAGGGCAGCGTGCGGCACATCCTTTCGGGCGACGTCGGATGCATCGCAGTCGCTGGGCAGCTCATGGAGTTCCTGCGGGCCGCGTGTCCGCAATTCCCTGGGCACAGTGGTGTCATTACGAAGGCGATGGAGCTAGGAAGTGCGTTCCTCGAGCAAGCCAGTAAGACTGCGATCGCCGACGCAGCTGCCGATGCATTCGGCAACTTGTTGAGGGCGTCCCAAGGCGAGGTGGAGTTCAAGCCTGTCATCGACCAGACGGCTGCGGCCATCAACGACTTCGTCAACTCGCAGCTCACCATCAACGATGACCAGGCCTCGGACGCGGTGCGGGGCATCAAGTGTCTGAATGATGCGAGGTTGGCGCATTACCACATGTACTCGCCTGCGTTCATGGGGAACTTGAGCGCCCTCGCAGTCTCCCTGAAGAGCATGGTCCTCGATCAGGTGGAGTGCAGGGCCGCCGACGCTTTCGAGGACTTGCGGGCAAAGCTGTCGGCGGCGTCGGCGGCGAAGCAGTCGTGGATGCAGTTGGGGGGGGCCGTTGAGGCTCGGATCGCCGCGGACGTTGGCCTTGGAGCGATCTTGGACGTGCTGTCCGCGACCGTCGCCCTGGAGAAGGCTGTCAACGCAGTTGGCAGCAACAGCGTGGCTGACATCGGGAAGGTGGTTGAGGACACAAAGGGGATTGTCTGGGGCCTCTTTTGGGCCTCTTGGGGCATCCGGAGGCCGTCTTCGGCGCATCTTAGGGGCGTCTTGGCGCCGCTCGGGGGCCTCTTGGGGCCTTTTGGGGGCCTCTTGGGGCTTCCCGGGGGCCTCTTAGGGCGGAAGTCTCGAATTCTCGGTTCCTCGTCCCCCTCTTGGCTGTTTCTTGGGCCCGTCTTGGGGCCCTATTGGGCCGTCTTGGGCGTGCCCGCACCCGATTCGGCACATCCCTCACACTCCTCGTGGAAGGCCCCAGCGGCAGGGTCCGCATGGCGTTCCCGCACCCGATTCGGCACACCCCTCATACTGCTCGTGGCCCCGTGGGGAGCGAGGTGGCGGCGGTAACCTGCGACAGCAGCGACAGGGAGCTCCAGCTAGCGCTGGCCTCGAGCAAGCTGGAGAACATCGGCCAAGGCGTGGGCGGCGGCACCGACTGGGCGAGGGACCTCTCCGACAAGACAATCGAGGAGGTGAAGGCCGTCGGGAAGACCGACTTCCTCGCGGAGTTCAAAGCGTTGGAGCTGGAGGCGGCCATCGGCACGGTGGAGGGCGCCCTCACCAGCGCCAAGGCCCTCTGCGAGAAGTTCGGGCGGGAGCCGAACGCTGACTTGGTGTCGAGAGCCAACAGAGCGCTGCTCATCGGGAAGAAGACCCGCTGGGAGGGCTTGATCCTGCTCGAGCTCGTGGCGATGGACGCCCAGAGCAACGATTCGGCAGAGCGCGGCACGACTGTTGCGAACATCAGGAAGTTCAAGCGCCTCGCCGAGAAAGATGGAGTATTCAAAAACATGTTGCCGCAGATAGTTGAGGCCGTGAGCTCCGCTGAGAGCAGCAAGAAGAGGAAATCGCGCTGAGGTCAGGGCCGACCAGCAGAGCACAGACAACAGCACTCGGCCTCGCACGCCGTACGCCGCAGGCGGCAGAGCGCAGCAAAAGTCGTGACGCTTCGCGTAGCCCTACCAGCCCATCCAGAACCGATTGCCAGGTGAGTTGGTTAGCCAAGGGTTCCTGGAAGGACGCAGTCGCACAGCCGTTTTGGAGGCGTGCTGGAGGGGTGCAGAAGAGCTGGAACATACGGCTGGTGACATACTACGTGTTGCCTATGCCACGGCAGTGCCGCTGGTCACAATAGTGAAGTGGGGGAGCTCTAGAAGCGCAGACGGGCGGTGCTTCTGCTGGTGATGGTGTTGGTGTTTTTGCTCCTGGTGCTGGCGGTGCCGCTGCTGGTGCCGTTGCTGATGTTGCTGGCGCTTGTGGTGTTTGTCCTACTGCTGGGATTCCGCCTGGGCTGTTGCTGGTTCTGCTTATGCTGCTGGTGGTGCTGTTGTCAATGCTGGTGTTGTTTCTCTTGTTGCTGCTGGTGGTTCTCCCGCATCGTGGGGCCACCTTGACACCTCGGGTGGATAACGCTCGGGACCGATCCGAAGTCACCTCGAGGGGTTTACCCCTCGAGGCGACCACGGATCAGTTCCGAACTTTACTCCTCGAGGTGGCCACGGATCCGGCCTGAACTTTACCACCCGAGGTGACCTCGGATCGGTCCCAAGCGTTGCCCCTCGAGGTGGCCACGGATCGGTCCCGAGCGTTACCCCTCGAAATGACATCGGATCGGTCCCGAGCTTAAAGCTCGGGGCGGATCCGTTGTCACCTCGAGGGGTAAAGTTCGGGATCGATCCGCGATCACCTCGAGGGGTAAAACTCGGGACCACTCCGTGGTCACCTCGAGGGGTAAAGCTCGGGACCGATGCGGCTGGTGCTGCTGCTGCTGCTGCTGCTGCTGGTGCGACTGACGGTGTGCGTGTGCTGCTGGCGATGCTGGTGCTGCTGCTGGTGTTATGGCTGGTGGTGGTGGTGCTGGAGCTGATGCTGCTGGTGCTGCTGGTGCTGCTGCTCTGGCTGGTACTGTTTATTATCGTGCTGCTGGTGCTGCTGCTGGTGCTGCTGGTGCTGCTGATGGTGTTGGTGCTAGTGGTTGTGGTGGTGCTGCGGCTGATGGTGGTTCTGCTGGTGCTGCTGCGGGTGCTGGCGGCGTTGGTGACCAGCAGGCTGCGTAACGACCGCCTAGGAAGCGTTTTTTCGGAGGTCTTTTGGGGCCACCTTGGGGCTCTCTGAGGGTTCTCTTGGGGCCATCTTGGGGCTCTGTTGGGGTGGTCTTGGGGCCCTCTTGTTGCTCTGTCTGGGCGTCTGGGCCCCCCTCGTCGGGCCATCTTGGGGGCCACGGCTGAAACACAAAGAATGCGGCGTTAATTCGGATCGCCCCCCTCGGGAACTCACCGCAACGCCTTGGGGCCCTCTGGTGCCACTTTTCTTAGGACGGTCGTGGGCGCTCTTGGGCCGTCATGGGGCAACCTTGGGCCTCCCTCGGGGCCCTCTGGGGCAAGATTGCTGCCGTCTTGACGCCCCAAGAGCCCATAGGAAACGAGGGAGCGAGAAAACAAGCAACACTGGTTTTCCGTAGGTTTCGGAACCCGTTTGGCATTTTTCGTGGGGTCCTTGAATGGCCCGAACGACTGGAATTCCCCTCGGGGTCGTATCGAAGTTTCTTGGATGCGGGTCGGAAGCCATCTTGAGCCAGCTTGAGTTATCGTGGCCATCTTGGGTGCCATCTTGGGTTTCTAGGGCTCTCTGGGAGCCATCTTGGGCCATCTTGGGCGCTCTGATGGGTCGATCCCCCCCCCCCCCCTCCCAGGCCCATGGGAGGGGGCAGGGGGATTGGTGCACCCCTCCCCTGAGCAGGGGAAGGAGGTGTTGGCAGAGAGAACGCGCAACTCGCTAAACCACCTACGCCCAAAGGGCTGGTGGGGTGATCCTGGCGAAGGGCCCGCCCAACCATGTGCAGTTGTGAATACTGTAGTTGCGCCTACCACCTGCGGCGGCGAAGCTCTTTGTGGGACCTCGACACGTTTGAGGGGCGTGCCGACATGGGCGGCGGTGCCACGCGACCTTCACATTGGGGCCTTAGGTGCCCCCCCCCCCCTGGTGCCACAAAACGTGTGAGGGGTGTGCCGACATGGCGCGGCTGTGCCATGAGAGCTTCTCCATTGGGGCCTTAGGCGGAGCTCCCTGTGAGGCCACGAAGCGTGTAAGGGGTGTGCCGAAATGGGGCGGCGGCGCATGCGAATTTTCTATTGGGACATTCGGTGGGGTTCACCACGGTGCCACGAAACCTACGAGGGTTGTGCCAAAATGGGCGCTGGTGCCACGCGATCTTTCCCACTGAGGCCTTAAGCGGGGCTCCCATGGGGCCACGAAGCGTGCGAGGGGAGTGCCGAAATAGCGCGGCGGTGCCATGCGAACTTCCCCACTGATGCCTTCGGCGGGGTTCCCTATGGGGCAGCGCAACGTGTGAGGGGTATGCCGAAATGGGGCGGCGGTGCCATGCGAACTTCCCCACTGAAGCCTTAGGCGACGCTCCCCATGGGGCCGCGAAGCGTGCGCGGGGAGTGCCGTAATTGATGGCGGTGTCATGCGAATTTTCCCGCTGAGGCCTTCGGTGGAGCTCCCCATGGGGCCACGAAGCGTCGGAGGTGTGCGCCGAACTTGAGCGGCAATGCCATCCAAACTTTTCATTTGGGCCTTTGGCGGGGCTCCCCATGGGGCCGCGGAACGTGTGAGGTGTGCGCCGAAATTGGGTGGCGGTGCCATGCGAACTTTCCCACTGATGCCTTAGGTGGAGCTCTCAATGGGGTCGCGAAACGCGTGGGGTGCGTGCCGAAATGAGGCGGCGGCGCCACGCAAACTTCCCCACTGAAGCCGAAGGTCGGGTTCCCAAGGGGCCGCGGAACGTGTGCGGGGTGTGCCGAAGTGGGGCGGCGGTGCCATGTTAGCTTTCCCACTGGGGCCTTAAGCAGAGCTCACCATGGGGCCGCGAAACGTCTGAGTGGTGCGCCGAAACAGATACATGCGGAGGGCAGGGGCGGGGATGGGAGGAGCGAGGGAGGGGGGAGGGGGAGGAGGAGGGCGATGTGAGCGCGGAACGCGGGACGCTGTCTCTGCAAAACGAGGACCCAACACCGCGAGATGGTTGATAATGAAGGGCACCTTGCGCCGCCGCTTCCGTGGCTGCATTTTCCAACCCCGATCCCCCATCCCCCCTCGCCCTTTCTCTCTTCGCCCTCCCCCTCTATCCTGCGTCCAATCCCCCTCCTTCTCCCTCCCTCCCCCAATCCCCCCCGCGCATCATGCCCCAATCCCTCAGCCACCCCCTCCTGGAAGGAAGGGGTGGGGCTGAGGAAAAGCAGGGTGGATGGGGGAAGGGGGGGGGAGAGCGAGGGATGAGGAAGGAGGGGATGAGGAGGCATCTATGGCGACGTGCAGGCCAGGCGGCCAGGCGGCGGCGGCAGCCAGGCGGCGGCCGAGCCGCGGGGCCCTCCCCGTTCCTTCCCTCTCCCCCGCGCCCTTCCTTCCACCCCGCCCACCCTTCATTTTCAAGCAATGTCCTTTCTACTTCCCTCCCTCCTCTGTCTCTGCTGCGTCTCCTCTTCTTCCCCCCCCTTCCGCTTCCCTTTCACTTCCCCTCTTCCGTTTTCCGCCCCCCGTGTCTCCTCCCACTTTCTCTTCTTGTGCCCCCTGTCCTCGGTCTCCTCCTCTTGCCCCCTGCCGCCCAGTTTGCTCCCTTGCGAATTCCGCCCCCCCTCCCCCTCCAAGTCAGTTGCTATTTTGGCCCAAACCCTCGGCGTGTTTTTTTGGGGGCTGGAGCGGCATGGCCTCGCCGCGCCGCGGCGGGGCCTCGATCCTCCGTAGTGGTAGCGGAGCCTCGCCGTTGTGCGCCGCGGCGGCGTCGTCTCGCTGCGCGGCCGCGGCGCGTTTGTTTCGTGGCGCGCTCGCGGATCGGTGATCGGTCCCCTGCGTATGTTTCCGATAGTTTTGTAAGTAATATTTTTGTAGTTCTTGTTTGTACATCTTGCATACATTTTGCTTAGTTTCGAGGGTTTCTCCTGGGGGGGGGTATTGTCGCGGCCGCTGAAGTCACAAGCCCAGGAACTTCGAGCAGCGGCAGAACTGCTACATAGGCACGCAGTACCTGAAGCCGATCAACATCCACATGCTGCAGATGAGCTACTACCTACCACTGGAATGGATAATTCTCTGCAGCATAGATTACGGCTGTGCGCCAACGACGGTCCGCATCGTCGCCAAGGCTCGAATAGTCAGAACGCCCCAGCCCAGGAGCCCCCAGGCCAGGAGCCCCGACCGTCCAACAGTGCAATACCTGCGCCCACCACGCCCCTCCCAGCTTACACGCCACGCCCTCGGATCGCCACGACAGATGTCACCTCGCTGGCGGTGATAGGCTGGAACCCTTTCACGCTGAAGGGCACCCCTGGCAGACTGGACGACATAGCAGATTCTTTCTATAAGTCTCAGGCTCTACTGATGGTTGGCACGAAGCTACGCCAGAAGGCCAAGGACGTTCCTCACCAACATGATAGCAGCGTACGGCATCATTTGATTCACTTTGGATGGGGACGCGCATTGCACTCCAACTCATCAGCGGGCTGCAGCATCGCTATCAGTAAGAAGCATTTTCGAACGCAAGATATTGTTCGCATTCTACATCCGAGTACGGACCTACAAGGCCGAGGAGGCGTGGTGGAAGTGCATCGTGGAGCAATCAGGATACGATTCATTGTAGCGCACTTCCCCCCACGACCTGGACAGGCAGCTCATGTACCGAGATGGCTAGTGGGATGTCGCAAACTATTGAAATGGCTCATTCAAGTTACGACGGAGGTGCCCGATCGAGTGATACCGATAGTGTTCACGGACCTAAATCAGGGCTTGGGAATGACTGGCAGCAAAAAGAACACTGACGAATCCATTGGCCCCTTTCAAGCAAGTGCGGAGACATTATTCGGCAAAGAAGTACATTCGGCCCTTCGGCAACATGAACTGAAAGCGCTCAACACTTATCGCGACGTCGGCTACACGTACCACGGACCCAAAAAAAGCAGGTCCAGGATCGATTACTTTCTGGGATACTCTAACTTACTGGAGATTGTCAAGACTATTAAGCTTGAATGGAGAATCCATCGCCGAGTACGTGCGCTCATCCACGTCCCTGATCATGTGCCAATGGCATTACATCTCCGCATTCCCGTCACCCAGGTCGACCTTTTGCAGGCCAACAATCGATGGGATTGGGGACTACTCGCTCAGGGACTGCAGAAAGGCACATATAGGGAAGACCTTATCGATGCTGTCGCGAAGGACTTGGACACGTACAAGGAAACCCTACGGGCAGCGCGCATGGACCAATTCCCTACCAGACACAATGCCATTCTTCATCACATTATCACCACTCAGGCGTCCAAGCTGTACAGCACGACGAACAATAAGCCCGAATGGTGGAAGGATGCCCGCCAGCAACGACTCCAGCTCTTGCGACAGCGTGGACGAGCACGTGCAGAAGGCGACGACTTCGATTCCAGCGAGCTTCGGGACATCCAAAAGCAACTCAAAGCGCATCAACGGGAAATGGACCACTGGTGGAAAGGTAGTTTGGATCAGGACATTCGCGAAGCTTGGGCCGCAAGGGATTCATCACGAGTTTCACATCTTACTTATCTGCGAGCTGGACGCCGAACTGGAGCACGCCGACGATCATATCTTTCCTTGCCTGCTACACGCCCCAGTGGTGCTGAATATTTTGAGGCTTTGAAAGTTGCCGCCGCCGACGGCGGCATCCAGGCCAGCATGGCGTACCCCAGCATGTACATTGACGACCCCACAGCTGTCACGAGATTACTTTCGCGGACAGATGACGTTCAACCAGTAGGAGATGACGTGGGCGTCCCAACCATGGCGGAGCAGGATGCAGCGCTTGAAGAACTTCAACACATTCAAAAAAGGCTTTGGCGCGAGAAGCGCCGCCGGTACAATCCGCCCTGGGCATGGCCGATCGAGATCACAATTATGCTGCTCAACCCCATGTACTTGACACGTCCTGGACAACAGCGAGCAGGCATTGGATTTCAGACCCAGGACTACCATTCAGCGCATCTCTTGGCGACCTCCGAGAAGCCTTTCCGACAGCGACGGCTAAAACTTGATCAGCACTCATGCTATGAGATCGTGCAGGCTTTCGTGCAGCTGATCGCTCATGCACATCGTACCCAGCACTTACCAGCCCAGGCCGTCACGAGCCATGCCATCGCAATCGGCAAGAAAGGCAAGTTCCCTACAGGACGACCCACGTTTGACATTCAGAATTGTGTTCGGCTACTCAACTGTTTCGACCATTTCTGGCGGTCATATCTTCGTATCGGCATTTTGAAGTACGGCAGTCAATATGATCCCCCTCCGTGGGCCTATGGAGGCATTTTTGCTCGGAGGCGAGAGGCACTTATGGTACTGGTCAAGCTCATTATCTGGAAGTTGAGGTGCTCGCGCCTTTCGTTCTTGGCCAAGTCTTACGACATGCGCAATGCCTTCGCCACGGGCTCCCATGAGCGGCTGATTGCAGCACGCACGTTGAGATGTGACGACGAACACTTTCATCCTCTCCTTTCTCAGCACCGTGAGCAGGCCGTAGTTTACCTCCAGGCCTCGGGCGCCAACCTTGCTCTTCGGCCAGGAACTGGAGGGAGGATGGGAGACTCAAATGAGCCAGAATTCTTCATGGGATCTTTCCACCCCCTGGTATCGCAGTGGGAAGCGCAGATGGCCGAAGTTCAGGGGGACCCGTTCGGCGTTGTGTGCCCTTTCACGTCAACGACCCACAAGGGTCATCTAGGCGCCTTCATCGATGACTTGTTTAAGATACTCCTCATCCCTGACGGGACGGCTCATCAGGCAATATTGCTCGACATGATCGATAACAATACCCTCACCCAGACCCTATCCCTCGGAGGCTACGCCCAGAACGTAGAAAAGCAGGACACGTTGGTCTCTTTGGGAACCCGAGCTGCCACTAAGGAGGCCGAACGCCGAGTCTTGGGGAGGGCCCAACAGGATCTCATACACTTAGGAGGCTACGTCAGCGTCACACACAATAATCTTCGAGAACTTGGTGAACGTATTCATTCGGCCAATGTGGGATGGACACGTCTTGGGGACTACTGGTTCTCTGGGGGCCCGTGGAAAAGTAAGAGACTATCATTTCTCTCAAATGTGGCTGGCCGTATATGGTCAGGCCTGGAAAGCTACGTACTACGCCCGCGAGAAACTCACCGCCTAGATAAATCACTCGCACGTAAACTTCGAGCCATGATGAGGGGAGGAGCACATCAGATTGATGAACATGATGCCCATCGTTCCCTCACCACACTTCAGCTTTTTCGAGAATGGCAAGTCGCTCCGACGGCCATCGAGTTGCTCGTGCGCAGGCTCAGTTGGTGGCAAAGCTTAGTTGCAGATCATACGCATCACAGCCACTTTCTGGCAGTTTTCTTTGGCAGGTGCAGTTTCGAGAAAGACTCGAACGATCGACCGTGTGCTGGCCCTACCCTCACGACGCAGGGTGAGATCGCCACCGCCAGCTCGACGCACCCGTGGGCATTACAGCTTGCCGACGACTTGCAGCGCTTGGCCGAACATCCCATCGGACAAACGTTTGGGGAGCTATGGCGGCCACCGGTGATAAAAGCCCTTTGGGAGGATGAGGAGGTCCGCGAAGCTTTCCGATATTGCGACACCCGAGCGCTGCGAGCGACCTTCTGGACCACGAGATGGACCCCCCCAGGTACCAGTAGACTCTCCGAGGCCCTGCCGTCCGCTGAACACGCCGAGACCGACAGCGAAACCGAGAACGAGCGACCATTCAAATGTACTATTCCTGGATGCTCGGAAAGGTTCGAGACTATTAAACGGTTGGTAGCACATCAAACGACATCGAAAGCGGACGGCCACGGATATCCATTTATACTCACATTACTGCAATTGGATAATACATGTATCGCATGTCATACCACATTTCCCAATCATGACCATGCTGTGCGCCATATTCGCAGATCATGGATTGCTGGACGATGTATACACGACCTCACACATCATGAGTATACATGGACGGCAGCTACGACTACGACGTGTCCCTTATGTGACTACGATCTTGATCCAGCATGTCATCATGACTATATGGACCCTGAAGCGCTACGCGCCCATGTGTATACCCACCTTCCTGTGTCGCCATCTGGATCACGGCTCAAGGTTGTGTACAGACGTGAGGCCAGAGGGCCTCAGGTCGCCTCATTAGGAGGTGCCCCACCACCGCCGCCTGCACATCCCGCTAGACGGCCGCCCCGTACTGTGCGCGATACTTCGGTTGCTCGACGGCAGCTTCGACGAGCCACAGATCTTTTACTACGTCAAGGTGCTGACCAGGCTGCTCCTGCTCCCGACCGTCGGCCACGAGTGAGAGCTCATTCGCGACGACCTTCGGTAACTGGTGCTCCAGCGACACCGATAGCTAGGTCAGGTTACTTGACAGCGACACCTACCGTTCCACGGCCTCCGCCACGGCAAGATGTCGGGGGAAGCGGCAGCCAAGGAGAAGTCACCAGCGCGAGCTCAGTGGCGCCCCCCCCTGGCCTCCTCGAGGGCCTCAGAGGCATCTGGCAGCGGATCCAAAGCAGGACAACCGCCGATGGCAAAGCCAAAGCTGGCGGGCCCGCCCCCACCTCGGCGCGACCAGGACGCGGAGGGAGACCAGGCCGTGGACGGGGGAGAGGCCGAGGCAGCGCCACGGCGCAAGCAAGCGCGCCGTGGCGGACGGAGGACGAGGCGCGGCGACCACGCGGAGAAGAAGTGGACCAGCAAGGACAAGCAATTACTATCATTACTGAAGTCGACTCTGAAGTTGGTGCTTCAAACGGCGCGCCGCACGAGGCTGAACAGCTCCCTGGTCACGGACACCTACACTTGCCCGAAGACTCACAAGGTGATCGACGCGGTGAGCAACGAGTTGGAGGGCTACAAGCAGCACCTGGACCAGCTACGTCAGGGCTCAGCGGAGGACAAGAAGAAGATGAAGGAGATCGGCTCCCCCGCGCCCAGCATGGGCCTCGCGGCCTTGGAAGGAGTACTGCAGTGCGACATCGGGGGAGCGCTCCGCACCGAGATCGAGGAGTACCTGCTGAAGACCAACCCGCCCGACGGCAGTATGGAACCAGGCATATGCAAGGAAGATTTGGCCGAGGAGATCAGCTTCATTCGACTCGAGAACTGCTTCGACACGGAGAAAATGAAACTTATCATTGGAGCTCCCGAATGGGGTGGCAGGAAACTTCTCATGAAAGCATTCCGTTCGGAGGGCGTGGTCACTCACCATCACGGAGTAGCGCCAGCGGGCTGGCTCGAGGACGAGGTCGGGCACTGGTTGGAGACGCTCGACCACGAATGAATTTCTTGCGAGGTGGAGTCCTGCCAGGCACGATAACGGCACGAAGATCGTCCCGACCATCGTCCTCTTCATCACCTGAGTATATTAGGCCACCGCCTGACTCGCCGCCTGCCCCAGCTCTAGCCAGACCAGCGCCTGACACACAGCCACACAGTTTCGTTATTGAGCACCTCGATGAGGCCGATTTCGCCGCAGAGGAAGAAGCTGCTGAGGTTATGCAGCTGTAATCCCCACTCGATGGCATGCCGCTCCCCTGTGCAGCACCCATAGAGTGTCGCCCCATGCGGGGTCAACCGAGAGTTTTGTCTCTCTGCGACGGGCCTGAAAGTTTTAGCTCAAATGATGAATCAAGTCATCTACTCTTAGCCCTGACGTCGAGGAAAAAGTCGTCGTGGTCGTCGTCGTCGTCGTGGTCGTCGTCCTCGAGGTCGTCGTCGTCCTCGTGGTCGTCGTCCTCGTGGTCGTCGTCCTCGTCCTCGTGGCCGTCGTCGTCGTCGTCCTCGTCCTCGTCCTCGTCCTCGTCGTCGTGGTCGTCGTCGTCGTCGTGGTCGTCGTCGTCGTCGTGGTCGTCGTCGTCGTTGGTCGCCCGCCGTGCACGGCGGGGGGCCGTCGGCAGGCCGGGCGCCGCCGCCCGGCGCCGGAGCGGCGGCGCCCCCCTTTGTGCGGGCGCCGGCGGCGCGCGCGGCGGCGCGGCGGCGGCCCGTCCCCCGTGCGGCGGGGGTGCCTCGGGGGCGGACAGGACCCCCAGCAGTGACGCGTGGGCAGACCCCCCTGTGGGCGGGGGAGCAAAAAGTGGCATGAACATACAAGAAAAAGCTTGTTCCTTGTTCCTTCGGCGAGGACCACCGAGGAGCATCCTTGATCATTTGGCGAGAAACAACCACGCACGACACCGAAAAAATCACAAGGGAATGGACGTCCGAGCGATGGCCCCTGTGCGGCAGGGGTCTCTGGGGGCTCTCGGGGTCCGAGGGTCGGGCAGGGTCTGCGCAGCCTTCATAGGGGGAACGAAAGTGGCAGAAACATAAATACTCGGAGGTCCGCGCGGATTTCTCGGATCGGCGCTGGACCCCCCTCCCCGGCGCGCGGAGCGCGCCAGGGGCGGCGCTGGAGGCGCCGCCCGGGGGCCCCAGCGCCGATCCGAGAAATCCGCGCGGACCTTCGAGTTGTTATGTTTGCGTCGCTTTTTTATTCCCCCACTGGGGGCTCTCGGGGTCCGAGGGTCGAGCAGGGTTTGCTCAGCCCTCGGCCTCTGGAGTCACGTCGGGCCTGTCCCTCTACAGGGGGAATGCTAAAAAATGGTGAGGAAAAATAGTCGGGGGACGTTTGTTTGGCTATTTCGGGGTATCCCTGGTGCATTTGGCGGGGTATTGTTGTATGTTTCGGTCAAAGTCCGCCTGTAGGGGGACACGCCCGACCTGAGCTCAGCCTTCGGCCTCTGAAGGTCAGCTTCGGGCCCTGGGGCCGTCAGCGAGCTGCAGGCAGAGGAGGAAGAGTCAGGAGGGAAAAACAACATACAGACGCAATTCATCGTCGACTCCCAGGATCGTATAGGAAGATATGGGAAGTGGGGGGGCAGACGAAGATCCAGAAGATATGGAAAATATAGGCAATCCTGTGATTTGTATGCATCTATTTGTGTGTCCTTGGGCCCCTTCAGAGAGGTACCCATGTTTCTACCCTCCCCCCCCTTGTTTCCTCCCCCCCCGGAGGCCCTCCTCGCCAACGCTGGATTCGCCTCGAAATTCTGGCCAGAACGCACCACGGGAGAGGTCTAGGGAGTAGCGGCATCGGTGCATTTAGTCTCCGTCTACATGGGCATATGGTCGGATCATGGGAGGGGCCCGGGGGGCGATTTCTGACAGGATTTCGGTCTACGGTTGAGTCGGGCCTGTCCCTCTAGAGGAGGAATATTCAAACACAGTCAAAACAAATAGTCGGGGGACGATGTTTTGACAATTTGTGAGTATATTAGGGCATTGTTTGACTATTGTTTTTAGTGTTCGTTCAAAATCCCCCTCTAGGGGGACAGGCCCGACTTAATTTGAGTCTCCGTCTACATGGGATGAAAAGTTGGTCGGATATGGACGGATCATGGGAGGGGCCCGGGGGGCGATTTCTGACAGGATTTCGGTCTACGGTTAAGTCGGGCCTGTCCCTCTACAGGAGGAATAATTACTCAAACGCAGTCAAAACAAATAGTCTGGGGACGATGTTTTGACAATTTGTGAGTATTTTAGGGCATTGTTTGACTATTGTTTTTATTGTTCGTTCAAAATCCCCCTCTAGGGGGACAGGCCCGAGTTGATTTGGGTCTCCGTCTGCATGGGATGAAAAGTTGGTCGGATATGGACGGATCATGGGAGGGGCCCGGGGGGCGATTTCTGATCGGATTTCGGTCTACGGTTAAGTCGGGCCTGTCATTCTACAGGAGGAATATTCAAACCCAGTCAAAACAAATAGTCGGGGGACGATGTTTTGACAATTTTTGAGTATATTAGGGCATTGTTTGGCTATTGTTTTTAGTGTTCGTTCAAAATCCCCCTCTAGGGGGACAGGCCCGACTTAATTTGAGTCTCCGTCTACATGGGATGAACAGTTGGTCGGATATGGACGGATCATGGGAGGGGTGCGGGGGGCGATTTCTGACCGGATTTCGGTCTACGGTTAAGTCGGGCCTGTCCCTCTACAGTAGGAATATTCAAATGCAGTCAAAACAAATAGTCTGGGGACGATGTTTTGACAATTTGTGAGTTATTTAGGGCATTGTTTGACTACTGTTTTTAGTGTTCGTTCAAAATCCCCCTCTAGGGGGACAGGCCCGACTTGATTTGGGTCTCCGTCTACATGGGATGAAAAGTTGGTCGGATATGGACGGATCATGGGAGGGGTCCGGGGGGCGATTTCTGACCAGATTTCGGTCTACGGTTAAGTCGGGCCTGTCCCTCTACAGTAGGAATATTCAAACGCAGTCAAAACAAATAGTCTGGGGACGATGTTTTGACAATGTGTGAGTACTTTAGGGCATTGCTTGACTACTGTTTTTATTGTTCGTTCAAAATCCCCCTCTAGGGGGACAGGCCCGACTTGATTTGAGTCTCCGTCTACATGGGATGAAAAGTTGGTCGGGTATGGACGGATCATGGGAGGGGTCCAGGAGGCGATTTTTGACAGGATTTCGGTCTACGGTTAAGTCGGGCCTGTCCCTCTACAGGAGGAATATTCAAACACAGTCAAAACAAATAGTCTGGGGACGATGTTTTGACAATTTGTGAGTATTTTAAGGATATGTTTTTAACTATTGTTTTTAGTGTTCGTTCAAAACCCCCCTCTAGGGGGATAGGCCCGACTTAATTTGAGTCTCCGTCTACATGGGATGAAAAGTTGGTCGGGTATGGACGGATCATGGGAGGGGTCCAGGAGGCGATTTTTGACAGGATTTCGGTCTACGGTTAAGTCGGGCCTGTCCCTCTACAGGAGGAATATTCAAACACAGTCAAAACAAATAGTCTGGGGACGATGTTTTGACAATTTGTGAGTACTAGGGCATTGTTTGACTACTGTTTTTAGTGTTCGTTCAAAATCCCCCGCTATGACGACAGGCCCGACTTGATTTGGGTCTCCGTCTACATGGGATGAAAAGTTGGTCGGATATGGACGGATCATGGGAGGGGCCCGGGGGGCGATTTCTGACAGGATTCCGGTCTACGGTTAGTCGGCCTGTCCCTCTACAGGAGGAATATTCAAACACAGTCAAAACAAATAGTCGGGGGAGGATGTTTTGACAATTTGTGAGTATTTTAGGGCATTTGTTGACTATTGTTTTTAGTGTTCGTTCAAAATCCCCCTCTAGGGGGACAGGCCCGACTTAATTTGAGTCTCCTACATGGGATGAAAAGTTGGTCGGATATGGGCGGATCATGAGGGGTCCGGGGGGCGATTTCTGACCGGATTTCGGTCTACGGTTAAGTCGGGCCTGTCCCTCTACAGGAGGAATATTCAAACACAGTCAAAACAAATAGTCGGGGGACGATGTTTTGACAATTTGTGAGTACTTTAGGGCATTGTTTGACTACTGTTTTTATTGTTCGTTCAAAATCCCCCTTTGGGGGGACATGCCCGACTTAATTTTAGTCTCCTTCTACATGGGATGAAAAGATGGTCGGATATGGACGGATCATGAGAGGGGTCTGGGGGGCGATTTCTGACCGGCCGATTTAAGTCTACGGGAGGGCCACGGCAGGCTCATTGCTGGGTCGAGGTGGCGGCGACGCCGGCGCGGGCGGCGCAGGCCGAACGATGCACGCGGCGTCCGTGCGGAGCTTAGACAGGGGACCGTGCCAGGTCAGAAACTTTTTGATCCGCGGGTCGGCAGCGCGCCTCTTCCGGTCGAAGCTAAGCGAGCCGCGCGAAGCTCGAATTAGGCAGAGAAGAGGAGGGAGGAAGCGGCGGAGCCTCAGAGCGAGGCCGAGAGGAGGCATAGCCTCAGATACAGGCGGTGCCGAAGCCGAAGTTCTTGCAAAAGGACGCCTTCGGCGGGAGCCCAGTGGCGAAGTACCGGAGAAGAGCAAAATGCCAGCTCAGAAACACCCCAGGTTTATGATGTTCCTACCTACTTTAGCTGTGAACCACCAGAAGGAATTTCGAGCACCAGGAAAACACTCCAAACATCGAAGGTTTTCACGTGTCGGGCCCTGGGAGACACTCTGTCGACACTTTCCCGATACTCTTTCGACACTCTTTCGACATTTTTCTGGGTGCTCGAAATTATTTCTGGGATGTGGTCTTGAAGTACGATGGGAACAACAGAACCCAAGGTCAAACCATGGCAGAAGAGCAACGCTGCGCCTCTGAGCAGCTTCCAGAAAGACATTGCTGGGGTAGCATGGTATGCTGCTGATGTGAAGCACAGGGGAGGGGGAAGGGGCGAGGGATGAATAGGATTAAGTCGGACCTGTCCCTCTTCAGGGGGAACGTTCAAAAATAGTCACAACAAAAGTCAGGGGGCGTTTTTTGTTCATGTTTCGATCATCGTTGGTTTGTTATGCATTTTTGTTTCGTCCAAAGTCCGTCTGTAGGGAACACGCCCTGCCTTAAAATAGGAGGAACAAATGGAATGGACCGGGGAGGAGGACGGGAGGGGGGCGGGCCCGTCGGCACAGGGGGGGGGCCTTTGCTACCCCGCGGCGCAGCGTTGTCTGGACAGCCCCATTTTGCGCGAAACGTTCGGGCTGGCCCAATTTTATGCACGAACGAGATGGGCACGGAAAGAATGGGCACGATGCCCAACAGCGGATCTTGTTCATTTTGAAGAGGACTCGCTGTCCACGCCGCCGCGGCATGTGTCCATTCGAGACAGAAGGCCGCCTGCCCAACAGCGGCCGCTGTTGGTTTGGGACAACATTTGTTGTTGGGCATTGTACCCATTTTTTCCGTACCCATTTCGGGCGTCCAAAAAAAAAGGGGTCTAGCGACAGTCGCACTAAGCAGAGGTCTGGGGCCAGACCCTCCGCCTCCCCCCCCTTTTTCAGCCCAGTGTCGGAACGCCGAGTAAGAAAACGCTGACGCACAATTTTGTTTCGAGCGATCCCCACCGAAACCTCCGGCGCTTGGACCCAACGGTGCACGAGCCTACTGGAAGGATGTGCGCAGTGCCCGGCGGCGTAGGCAAGCGCGGCGGCCGGGCCAGGTCGCAAGTTGATGTCCCCCAAATTCTAACAACACCGAGGCCGTTGACGAGGACAACACCAAACCCAAAACGTTTTTTACGATGCACCACAACTTGCTCTCAGATAGTATCAACCTCCGGTAAGAGGAAGAGGAGAAACAGCAACACCACGAGGAGAATACGGACGACGAAGGACGAGGAGGAGGAGGGGGACGAAGGAGGTGAGGCGGAACTCTCCCTCCTCCTGTTCCTCCTCATCGTCCTCGTTCCCCCTCCTCCTCCGTTTCCTCCTCCTCGCCTTGTTTCTTGTCCGCTTCCCTCGTTATGCGCCTCGCCCCCCACCCCACCCCACCCACCCACACTCTTCTTCCTCGCCCTCGTCTTCCTCGCTCCCCCGAGCATGCGCGGGGCACGCCGCGGCCCAGGGCGTAGCCCCCCCCTTAGGGGTGCACGTTGGCTCATGTGTATCACCATATGGTCGGAGATGCTGTGGTAGGGTCTGCGTTGCGGCACTGTGCTGTTGCTTGGCATGCAGACCTGTTCGGTTATGGTATGGTCTGTTCCGTGATGCTGTTGACGGTTCGGTTGAGTCTGTTCTGGTATGTTGTGCTAGCCTGTGTCGCAACGTGTTGGTGCCGTGCTATTGTATGTGATGCGGTGCTGTGTCATGATATGCTGTGTCCTGTCAGAGCGTGTTATGGTATGATCGGTTCTACGATGGCTTGTTGTGTTATGTCGTCTTCTGTCATATCGTGATATGATATGGTGCGTTATGTGATGTTGTGTGTGGGCGGTTCGGTGCGGTCAAATTTAATATGACATGCTGTGCTAGTATGTGGTGGTGTGTTATGATGTCTTGTTATGGTACGCGACGAAGCGCAACGATATCGGGTGGTATGCCAAGGTGTCGTATGCGTTCTCCGGTTATGGTATGGTATGTTGTGTTATGCCGCCTTCTGTTGTACCATGCTATGATATGATTTGCTAGGTGATACTTGACCATGGTACGTTTGTCAGGACATTGCTATAGTATACTAGGCCATATTATGACATGCTCGCGTTATGTTATGATCTATTATGGCGTGGCATGATGTGTTATGGCGCGTTCGCCGCTATACTCCACTGTCGTAGTATGATATGTTTGGGGGCGTTGTGTCCTCATATGATGCGGTGTTCCGTGTGTCTTATGCTATGTTCGGTTATGGTATGTTACGTTGTGTCTTGTCGTTTTCTGTTATGTCAGGTTCTGCTCTGGTATGGTTTGTGATATGCTGGTGTTCTGTTTTGGTATGCTATTGATATGTAATGTCCTGCCATGTTATGTCATGCGTTTGCTCTGTTCTGTCATGTTCTGTTGTGTCAGATTGTGTTTTGTCGTGTTTGTCGAGGGCGCAAGGCGGGATACCCGGGATTTTCGGGACATTTTGGGGTCTGGTGGCCGCGATATGCAGGGTGTGTTCTGCCGTGTTTGTAGAGGGCGCGAGGCGGGATAACTGGGACACTCGGGACAAATTGGGGTCTGGCGGCCGCGGTATGCAGGGTGTGTTCTGTCGTGTTTGTCGAGGGCGCGAGGCGGGATAACTGGGACACTCGGGACAACTTGGGGTCTGGCGGCCGCGGTGTGCACGGTGTGTTCTGTCGTGTTTGTCGAGGGCGCGAGGCGGGACAACTGGGGCATTCGGGACAGCTTGGGGTCTGGCGGCCGCAGTATGCAGGGTGGGAGTGGCTGGGAGGTTTGTTCTGAGAATCTAAAGACCCCAGCCTGTCCGATGGGGAACAAGGCTCGCGCGATCGTCCTGGCCTGCCCCCCGCAGGGCCCCGCTGCCCTTGCGTGGCCATTCTTGGGCCTTCTCGTGGCCGTCTTGGGCCAACCTCTTCGCCTCCGCTTGTCTCGGGTTGACCCGAAAAGGGGGTCCAGCGACAAGGGGGTGGTGCAGTAGATACTGGTGCAATAGATCTGTGGGGTTGCAATACATTTGGGGCGTGCAATGCATTTCGGGGCGCACATGTCAGGCGATCTCGAATATGGATCAAGGGGTCGTGGATTCGCGTAGGGTCCCGTTTCCACGGGGAATCGCGGATTTCCACCGCCGAGCGAGGCGGCACCGGCCGCATCTTGGGCGCGCCAAATCCATGGATCGTTAATCCATGTGTGCGCGCCCCCGATAAAAGGAGGTCCAGCGACAAGGGGGTGGTGAAATAGATTTGGTGCAGTAGATTTGTGGAGTTGCAATACATTTGGGGCATGCAACGCATTTCGGGGCGCAATTGTATTGCTGGATTTTCGCGTGCAATGCATCACTGGCAGTAGAAGTCAATGCAATTCTCCGGCGCAATGCATTTGCAATACAGTTGCCCCGAATCTATTGCACCGCCCCTTTTCAGCTGGACCTCCTTTAGGGGCACCCTAAAGCATGGTGAGCCCAAAGGGGCCGGCGGATCATGCCGATCATTGTGAAGGCGTTGCTGGGAAAAGACGAGGACGACCCGGCTGCCAAGACGAAGGGGACCACGGATGATATTGCCAAGGATAGCGCCACCAAGGTCAGGGACAATGCCACCAATGCGAAGGCCACCAAGGACAGTGCCGCCAAGGAGGGCGGCACCAAGGGGAGTGGTCTCAAGGATAGCTTGTCCTTATGGCCCGCGAGACGCACAGCACACACACACAACGCACGACGCGAGCAACATCCACACAACAGAACGCACAACGCAGCACACATGTTCAAGCTGGCAGCGGGATGCGCAGTACATCTGACGGTCCGTCGGCGCCCGCGGCCGCGGGGGACGACGCCGCAGAAGAATAAGATGGAGAGAGAGAGAGAGAGAAACAGAGACAGTTCGGGCCTCCCAGATGGGGTCCGAGTAACTAGATGGGGTCGGAGGATCGCGTCGCATCGCCGATGCATCGGCGATGTGGCTCGATGGGGGGCCCGATTCCGTCCACGGCGACGTCGCCGATGCATCGCCGCTGCGTCTCCGTTGCCTCGCCGATGCCTCGGCGATGCATCGGGGATGCGGCACGACCCTCCGACCCACCTACTCGGACCCGATTTGGGATGCCTCCAGACAGAGAGAGAGAGAGGCACGCTGTGTGTGTGTGCGGTGTGTACAGTGCCGTTTTTAATGCATGCTCCGCGTGCGGGTCCATGTATTAAAAATGCAGGGACTTAGCTTTAAAAACAACGGTGAGTTCATGCACAAATGTATTCATACATTCATCCTGCATGAAAAATCCTAGATGTTCAAAAATTATGTATTAAAAACTGCCCGGTTGAAAATCCCATATGTTTTAAATCCTATGTGTTAAAATCTTGTATATCAGATCCGACATGTTTAAAATCCCATATGTTTAAAATCCTATGTCTTTAAAAACTGCCCTGGTATGCTCCTGCGCGGGGGGAGGCTGGGCCCCCCGAAGCCGCGGGCCCCCTCTTGCCGTGCCGACGGGCAGGCCGCGCGCGCTCCGCGGCTGGGCGCCCGAAGGCGCAGCCCGCCGCCTGCGCGGCCCGCGCTTTCGAGCGGCGGCGGAGGCCCCCCAGAGAGTGCTCTGAGGACCTCCTGCTCTTCCTCCTCCTGCTGCTCCCCCTCCTCCTCCTCCCCTTCCTCCTCCTCCTCCTCCTCCTCCTCCTCCTCCTCCTCCTCCTCCTCCTCCTCCTCCTCCTCCTCCCCTTGCTCCTCCTCCTCCCCGTGCTCCTCCTCCTCCCGTTCCTCCTCCTCCTCCTCCCCTTGCTCCTCCTCCTCCCCGTGCTCCTCCTCCTCCTCCTCCCGTTCCTCCTCCTCCTCCTTCCCTATCTCCTCCTCCTCCTCCTCCTCCTCCTTCTAAGTCCTGTTGTCTGCACGAGGTGTTCTTAGAGCATGTCTGGCCGAGGCTGCCCTGTGCTAACACACCGGCCGTGCGCCCTAAGAGACCCGCTCTTGTTCTTGGACCGTGTTGGGGGGTCAAGGAAATGGCGTGCTCTGTCTGTACCAGGGGTGGGGGTCGCCACGTCGACATCAGCCAGAGTCGGGCGGGAAGAGAAGGGGCCCTGAAGGGGCCCTTGAGGGCCCGACTTGGGCACCAACTAGCTCCAAAAGTGGCCCCAGAGGGCCCCCTTTTCATGCGGCAGAGTCGAACGCATGCAGGGACAGCAGACTGTTAAGCACAAGCCAGAGGAGAGTCGAGGCAGGGAAGCCCGGAGGCGAGGCAGGCGGAAGACGGGGATAAGTTGGACGGCGGCCCGCGCACACACAGACCCCCCCCACACAGACCCCCCCCCCCCCCCCACACACACACACACACACACACACACCACACACACACACACACACACACACACACACACACACACACACACACACACACACACACACACACAAGCACACCCACACGCTTACACCCAATCACACACATTCATGCAATGCATGCATGCATGCATGCATGCATACATACATACATACATACATGCATACATACATACATAATTACATACATGTATACGTACATACATACATACATACATACATACATACATGCATGCATGCATGCATGCATGCATGCATGCATGCATGCATGCATGCATACATACATACATACATACATCTATACATACATACATACATACACACATACATACATACATACATACATACGTACGTACGTACGTACACATACATACATACATACGTACATACACACACATACATACATGCATGCATGCATGCATGCATGCATGTATGCATGCATGCATGCATACACACATACATACATACATGCATGCATGCATGCATGCATGTATGTATGCATGCATGCATGCATGCATGCATGCATGCATGTATTGATGCATGCATACATGCATACATGCATACATGCATACATGCATACATGCATACATACACGCGCACGCACGCACGCACGCACGCACGCACGCACGCACGCACGCACGCACACACACACACACACACACACACACACACACACGCGCACGCACGCACGCGCGCACACACACACGCACGCACACAATATTGACCACACCACAGACGAACAACACATGCACATGTAACACGCAGCACGCCATACCACGCGCAAAACACGTCGTACGCAACGCAAACGCACGCGAACACATTCACACCACACTCCACCACCAGCAACACCACCATCAACAACAACACTAATTTTAAGACTGTTCGCTGTCACCTGTTAGCGTGCCATTCAACACGTATGTACCTAGCCTTCGGTACCCGCCTTCGTCGTCTTGGATCGTACCCTCTTTCTGGGGGAATATCTTACGCTTCTGCCGCGTACAATTGGTGCAGCGCCTAGAGCAGGGGAAGTGAGGATGGGCGGAGAGGGGAGGGAGAAGGATGGAACACGGGATTAGCAGGAGGGGGCTAGGAACAGAAATCACGTGGCAGAACCAGACGGGCCCATTGGGCGGATAGACCTTGACGGGCGGGTCGGGAAGGCGGGCCCGAGCGGCCAGGCGGAGAAGGCGTGTTGTTGAAGCGTGGGTACTTCATGGATTGCGAGGGGACTTCGTGCGATAGCGCGATCCCCAGATACATTGTGAGACAGGCCAGGGCGAGAGCGTGATTCCCGAGTGTCGAGGGCTCGGGGTATGAATACATTGCGAATCCATCCCACGCGAAAGTGCGATTCCTGCACATGACTATAATTCCCGATCAAGGTCGATGTTGGAGTATACTGTGAGGAACCATTCGGCAGGAGCCGTTGTTGTTGTTGTAGTCCGGGGCCCAGCAACGCAGTCTGTCGACACCACGCTTTCCGTGATAAAGGGCCGGGTGCGAGCCCCGAGAGGGGGCATTTCAATTGAAAAAGCACAAGGGCTACCGGAGGGAGGACCAATACATTTGTCGTTCTGAATGAAGATCCAACAACAAACAATACCAGAAACAACGACCTCACAGCAGCAACAGCAGCAAGAGCAGCAACAACAACAGTCGGTTTAAGGTTCTTCGCACTTACCTGCTCGCGTGCCATTCAAGACGTAGATTCCAAACCTCAGTACCCGCCCTCTGCGTCTTCGATCGTACCCCCCCCGTGGGTATACCTGACGCTGAATAGGGGGGATGAGGACGGATGGAAGGAGGAGCATGGACGGGACACGGGATCGGGAGCAGGGGGGCTGGGAACAGAAAACACGTGGCAGAACCGGACGGGCCTTCGGGCGGGTAGACCTTGACAAGCGGGTCGGGAAAAAGGACCCAAGCGGCCAAGTGGAGAAGGCGTGTTGTTGAAGCGTGAGTATTGCATGGATCGCCAAGAAGTTTCGAACGGTAGTGCGATTTCCAAACACATCGTGAGAAAGGCCAGAGCGAGAGCGTGATTCATGAGTGTCGAGGGCGCGACGTCTGAATATATTGCGAGGATGTCCCACGCGAGAGCGCGACTCATGCATACACTGTAAGGGAGGCGCGCGCGAGGGCGCGACTTTGGAATACAGTGGGGGGAAGTATCTCGCGGGAGCCGTTGTTGTTGTAGTCCGGGACCCAACAACGCAGTTTGGTGACACCAAGTCCTCCATGAGAAAAAAAATCCGAGCCCCAAGGGGGGCACTTCCATTGAAAAAACATTAGTAGAGGGGGGGGGCAGTATTTTTCCTTCAGCGATGAAAATCAAAAGCTAGAGCAACAACAACACCAACAATCATGTGAAGTTTGTTCGCTCTGGCCTGCTCGCGTGCCACTCAACACATCGACTACAAACCCTCGGTGCCCGCCTTCTTCGCCTTCGATGTTACCCCTTCTGGGGTATATCTTCCCTACCTCCCGCGTGCAAGTGGTGCAAACCCTTGGAATAGGGGAAGAGAGGACGGATGGAAAGGGGGAGGGAAAAGGATGGAACGCGGAATTCGGAGAAGGGGGGGCGAGGAGCAGAAAGCGCGTGGCAGAACCAGGCGGGTCCATCGGGCGGGTAGGCCTTGACAGGAAGGCGTGTTGCTGCAGCGTGAGTACCGCATGGATCGCGAAGAAGCTGCGAGCGATTGCGCGGTCCCCAAGTAAACCGTGAGACAGGCCAGAGCGAGAGCGTGATTCTTGAGTGTCGAGTGCGCGGAATCTGAAGCAATTCTGAGGAAGTCCCACGCGATAGCGCGATTCTTGCGTAAGTTGTGACGGGATCCCGCGTGCGAGCGCGAATTTGGGAAGTACATGTGGGGAAGTATCTCGCGGGAGCCGTTGTTGTTGTAGTCCGGGGCCCAACAACACAGTTTGGTGACACCACGTTTTCCATAATAAAAACACGGTGCGAGCCCCGATGGGGCACGTCAATTGAGAAAGCAGTGATTATTGAAGGAGGGGGGTGCAAATATATTGTTCTTTACACATGGAAAACATTCCAGCAACAAAGCCAACCACGACCGACAACAACAACAGCAACAACAACAACAACAACAACGACATCGACAACAGTAACACCAGCCACACCAACACCGACAGCAACAACATCAACAACAACAACAACAGTATTAACACCACCAACAACAGCAACAACAGCAACACCAGCACCAACACCAACACCAGCAGCAACAACAACGCCATCAAGAACACCAATAGCACGTGGCACGGTGCACTCACGGCCCAATTATCCATATCACATGCAGCGCACATGACATACCAAGCACGCGCAGGACACGCAGCAAACAGCCCCTCGTCTTCCTCGTGTTATTGCTCGTCATACTGAGCCTCATCCTGTGTCCCACTTTCTTCCTAATACTATTGATCGTTCGTGTTGTTATCCTCCTCTTCCGCGCCCTACTTCACATATCCTCCTCTTCATCCTTGTCCCCATCGTCCTCACCCCTGTTTTTGTTCGGTCGTCTTCCTTTTCGTCGGAGTGAGGCCCAAGAAGACCCAAACGGGCCCCAAGAGGCCCCCACGAGGCTCCAAAGAGGACACCAGGAGAGCCCAATTGATCAGACAGCCCCAAAGGCAGCCCGACATGCCAACATGCCGAACATGGCCGACAAACGGGCTCCGAGAAGGCTCCAGGAGCCTCTAAGCACAACCTGGGGTGATGCAACCCCTGAAGGCGGACTGACTCCGGCCTCGCCGACGCGGTGGTGAACTTCCTCAGGCCGACGCCCACCAGTGTTCAGGCGCTGCTGGGGAAAGCCAGCGACAATCCCGCTGCAGCTCCCAGGAAGCACACGGGTACTCCTCCGCCCTCCCCCATCCTGATCTTCTACAGTGGAGACCCATGCCAAGAGACACCCTGCGCGTCGCGGCCCCAGGGGCGCAGGAGGAGGAGGAGGAGGAGGAGGAGGAGGAGAAGGTGGAGGAGGAGGAGGAGGAGGAAAAAGGAGGAGGAGGCGAAAGAGGAGGAGGAGGAGGTGGTGGAGGAGGAGGAGGAGGAGAGGAGGAGGAGGAGGAGGAGGAGGAGGAGGAGGAGGAGGAGGAGGAGGAGGGGGCCCTCCTCCAGGGCGGCGGCACGAGGGCGCGAAGCTGACCCCCCGCGCGTCGCGGGGGCGCGACGCGCGAAGCCGGGCGACCCGGACCCTCGCCCTCCTCCCGACCCTCGTCTTTCGATGCTCCAACCTACAGTGCCGTTTTTTTAATACATGCTCCGCGTGCGGATCATGTATTAAAAATGCAGGGATTTAGTACTAAAAACAACGATGAGTCCATGCATACATGTATTTATACATTAATCATACATTGAAATACCGATATTGTTTGAAAAAACCGATGTATTTAAGACTGCCCTGTACTTTACCCAGAGATCCAAAGTATTGAAACAATCAAGACGGAGGTTTTCGCTAATTTGGGCCCTCGGGGGACCTCGCCAGGCCTCGGGACCGTCAGAAAACGACTCAGGATGAAAAACCTGTCCTGGGGAATGGGTCGAGACTTCCGGGCACCCTGTATTGAAAAAATCACGACGTCGGATCTCTGGGTAGCCTTGACCACGAGAAATAATTTCGAGCACCCAGCAAAAATACAGAAATTTGACGGTTTTCACGTGTCGGGCCTTGGGAGACACTCGTTTCGACATTGCTTCCGCACTGCTTCGACACTTCTCCGGAAGCTCGAAATTATTTCTGGGATGTGGTCCTTAAGTGCGACGGGAGCAACATAATCCTCGTCCTGTCCCCCCATCCCCCTTCGGACGGGGCCAGGACGAGGACTGATCCGTTCCGGGACGCTCTGGAACACTCTCGAAGCGTGCCGGAGCGCCTTGAGAAGGCCGCGGCGCCCGAGACGTGCTCCAGATGCGACAGATCTCAGAGATTCTCGATTCCTCCTCGCCCGATGTTATCCTCCTGGCTTCGTCTCCCTCACCCGAACTCATCCTCGTCCTGAATACTCGGAGGTTATGGACCACCTACCCTGATACGTCGATTAAGGAATTGGCCGTTTTCGGCTCGCGAGAGGGCGTCTCGACCGCCATTTTTGCGGGTCCAGGTCCGTCGGTTTCGGCCCTGGACCGTTTTCACTGAGGGGAGGCTTACTAAAGGGAGGCTTGTCCACCGCCGAGCTGCGTCGTCCTCGCCCGGACACATCCTCGTCTTACGATGTTCCAACCTACCTTAGCTTTGACCACCGGAAAGAATTTCGAGCACCAGAAAAGTACCCAAAAACTCAAGGGCTTTCACGTGCCGGACCCTGGGAGACTCGTCCGACACTCTTTTTGACGCCCTTTCGACACTTTTCCGGGTGCTCGGAATTCTTTCTGGGATGTGGTCTTGGAGTACGACGGGAGCAACATCATCCTCGTCCTGACTTCGTCCTGCCCCACCGCGGAGAGCCGCCGCGGGGGGCCCGCGGCTCCAGTCGTGGGCGCCCCCCCCTGCCGTATGGCCCACCCCGCTCTCCTCCCCCCCCTCGGGCTCCCGGGCGTGCGGCGGGGGGCTGCTCGTCGCCGCCGCGGTCGGAGGCGGCGAGCGGCGACGAGGACGAGGACGAGGACGAGGACGAGGCGGAGGGCGAGGACGAAGAGAGAGCAAGGCGACGACGAGGACGAGGAGGAGGGCGGAACGACGACGAGGAGACGAGCGCCGACGGTCGGAGGCGACGAGGGGGGCGAAGGGCCCGGGGGGGGGGGGCAATGCGTGTAGCCAGGGGCGCCGATGGCCCATGTCTTCGGCGAGGATCCCGGGCGGATGCGTGTAATGCCCGCCCCTGGGCTATTCGCCCCTACCGTCGCCGCCGAGACGACGACGACGGCGGCGACGAGGAGGAGAGGAGCGGCGACTAGGAGAGGAAGGCGAAGAAGGAGAACGGCGGAGCAGGAAAAGGAGGACGGCAGAGGAGGGAGGGACGCCAGATCGTCTTGAAGGCGGAGGCGGAGGGGGAGGGGAGGAAGGATGAGGAGCAGCAGCAGCAGCAGCGGGGAGGAGGAGGAGGAGGAGGAGGAGGTGGAGGAGACGAAGGACCAGTGTAAACCCACGAGCCATAAACGATGTTGGAATAAACCAACCCTTCAAGCTCTCCCTTCATAGGCCTCTACAACGGTTCATTTCCACTGAGGAATTGCCTCGTTGGAAAACAACCGTTTGAACACCCTGAAGCATGGCAAAACATTGTTCTCGGGATTCCATCGCCACGGATCAACCTGATTGTTGCGTCTTGACGATATTGAATCGTGCTTGTACTCCGTTCCTGGGACTTCAACACCGCGAAGCAATATAATCGTTGCACCCTCATAATCCTGAACTCTTCCGAATCACCATGTCTGGTTCGCTGATCATGTGAATATGTGGCATTCGAGCGAGAACAAACGAACGTTCGCGGCGCTAAGGCGAGAGCCACATTTTGAAAAGGAACCGCCCTCAATCCGTGAAGCTCTTGCAAATGATAAGGAAACGAATGTGCGCGCCACGAAGGCGAGAGTCACATGGTGAAAATGGGCCGCCCTCCATCTGTGAAACCGCTGCCCGTGTTTAAGCTTCAGGGTCATAAATGGTGAGGACGTCTGATGCGAAACGCCCGGCCCGCCCTAAAAAACGGGCTTCGGGGTGCGACAGGGAGAACTCATCCATGTAAGGAGAAGGAATGAGGAGGAGGAGAAGGAGGAGGAGGAGGAGGAGGAGGAGGAGAGCGAGGAGAGCGAAGGAGAACGAAGGAGAGCGAAGGAGGGCGAGGGCGAGCGAAGGAGAGCGGCACCGGGGGCGAAGAGGAGGGCGAGGAGCCGGCTCCTCGGGGACGGCCGTTCCCCCTCCCCCCTGCGGCCGCTCCCGCTGCCGCTGTTTCTCCTCGTTCTCGGCGCCCCCCGCTGCACCACCGCCCATCCGCCTCCTCCGCCTCCTCCGCCTCCTCCTCCTCCTCCTCCTCCTCCTCCTCCCCCGCCTCCACCTCCGCCTCCTCCTCCTCCTCCTCCTCCTCCTCCTCCTCCCCCTCCACCTCCTCCTCCTCCTCCCCCGCCTCCTCCACCTCCACCTCCACCTCCTCCTCCACCTCATCCACCTCCGCCTCCTCCTCCTCCTCCTCCTCCTCCTCCTCCTCCTCCTCCGCCTCGTCCTCCTGCTCGGAGGTTGATGGGCCTCCCACCCTGACGCGTCGATCAGCGAGTGGGCCGTTTGCGGGCCGCGAGGGGGCATCGCGGCCGCCCTCTGTGCGGGTCCAGGGCCCTCGGTGTCGGTCCTGGGCCGCGTTCGCCAAAGAGGAAAGGTCTACTGAAGGGAGGCTTGTCCACCGCCGAGCTGCGCCACCGCCCAGGTCGCGACGAGGGCGTGCGGCCGCCAGCGCAGGGAGGCCCCAGCGGCCGGGGCCGGGCCCGCTGGGAGCCGGCGGGCCGGGCGCGGAGCGGGTAGGCCCGGGCCGCGAGCCGTGCGGCGACAACGCGGGGCCCCGGGGGCGAGGGCATCGATCCAGGGGGGGGGTGGGGAGGAGAGGGGGGGAGGGAGGAGAGGGGGCATCGATCAAGGGGGGCATCGATCAAGGGGGGGTAGGGGGAGAGGGGGGGGAATGGGAGGAGAAAGGCGAACGAGGAGAACAGAGGAGGGGTGTGCGAGGTGGAGGAGGAGGGTGCGAGGTGGAGGAGGGGGAGGAGGAGGAGGAGGAGGAGGAGGAGGAGGAGGAGGAGGAGGAGGCAGAGGTGGAGGAGAAAACAGAGGAAGACGAACGAGGAAAACAGACGAACGAGGAGAGGGTGCGAGGTGGAGGAGGAGGAGGAGGAGGAGGAGGAGGAGGAGGAGGAGGAGGAGGAGGAAGACGCATGAGGAAGGGATGGCAAGGATACTCTTGTAATTACATGCTTTGTCATCCCCCCCACGTCTGACAACGTCCAGGTTTGCGATGCTCCCGCTAAAAGGGCCCCGTGTTGTCAGCGGCGCGTTTCCTCTGCGATGACCGTCTCACGGTCTGCAGCCAGACAGGTGCTCGCTTGCTCGGCAGATGCGGAGGCCGCACGGCCTGTTTGGCCGACCGCGAAAAGATCAGCGCTCGAGCTACACGATGTTAAGGCGCTTTCGTGGACCGGCCTTCTTTGCTTTCGTTGTGCAGCAAAGGCGGAAGGAAGACGGAACGAGGGACAGCAGACACGCTGACGGCGATGTAGGTAACGGCGGTGTGGGTCTTGGTATCGTAGGGAAGGGTGGTTCGTGGCCAACCCAGTTGTTGGAAAGACGTGCTCGTATGTTTCTACACTTGCTCTGCGCACCAACATCGCTGTCAGCGTGGCTTTGGATCGGCACGAACGAACTGGGCACGGAAAGAATGGGTACAATGCTCAACAGCAGTTCTTGTTCATTTTGAACAGGGTTCGCTGTCCGCGCCGCCGCGGCCTGTGCCCACCTGAGACAGAAGGCCGCCCGCCCAACAGCGGTCGCTGCTGGTTTGGGACAACCTTTGTTGTTGGGCCTTGTGCCCAGTGTTTCAGTACCCACATCGGGCGTCCACATTTCAGGAGGTGGAAAAAACACACAGACACAAGTCATCGTCGACTCCCCAGGAAGTATGGAAAACTACGGGAAGCGGGGGGGAAGACAAAAGCCCAGAACATGGGGGAACATATGGGGGATCGTTTTTTATATGTGTGTATTTATCTGTGTGTGTCCCAGGGCCCCTTCAAAATGGGAGGGAGAGCAAAAACGAGGCGAGGCCGGAAGACACCGCTTGATGCGGGGAGGAGGAGGAGGAGGCGGAGGCGGAGGAGGAGGAGGAGCCCCGGAGGGAGCAGGCGGGGGGAGGGGGGCCGGCAGGGGGAGCGCCCCGCGGGGGGGGGGGGGGGCGGCACGGGGCAGTGGGCGCGGCGGGAGGCGGAGGGGGGCAACTCGGAGGCGACGAGGGGAGCGAGCAGCCCGGGGGCGGGCACTGCAGTCGACCCGCGCAGATTTTATGTCGGGCGTGTCCCCCTGCAGTGGGATTTGCGACGAAAAGTAAAACATACCCCAACAATGCACCAAAAAGGTCAGAAAGTACCCCCAAAATAGTCCCCAGACGGCGGGGGGGCCATCGGAGGCGGCGCTGGGGGCGAGCAGCCCAGGGGTGGGCCCTGCAGTCCCGGGGCGCGCATCAAGAAGCCATCTGCGTTTCGTGAGGGTGCCCTGGGTTTCTTCGCTCCTCGCGCTCCGCGATGGCTTCCCGCAGCCGCTGAAGGAAATGCTGCGTTCAGGGTGCTCCGGGTTTCCCCTCAGGTGCACCTCGCGCACGGGTTCTCAGGGTTGGGTTTCTCGCGAGGGTTCCTTGCGGGGGCAATCGGAGGCGACGCTGGGGCCGAGCAACCCGGGGGCGGGCTCTGCAGTCGACCCGCGCAGTGTCGAGGATGAGCGCCTTTCCAGGCTTCGGCGGCTGCAGAGGGTGCGGTTTGCGATCGGCGCCGTGGGGGCCTGGAGGGCACGACGCTGTCCCCGTCGGGCCTCCTCGGGGCGCGGCGGAGAGCTCTATCGAGGCACCCGCCCGCCCCCCATGGGTGCCCCCCAGGGTGCCGACTTGCAAACCGCACCCTTTGCAAGCCGCACCCTCTGGAGTCGCCGAAGGCTTACCCTCGCATCCTTCCCCCTCGGCCCATGCTTGGCCGCTCTCGCTGGCCGCGCCCGGCTCGCCGAGCGTCGAGATGGCCCTCCAAGGCCCCTGCATCCTCATCGCGCATCCTTGCTGGACGGGTTGACTGCACGCGTACTCGCCCAGGAGCCTCGCCGAAGACATTTGGGGGAACAAGAACCGGCATAAGCATAAAAGCTCGGAGGTCCGCGCGGATTTCTCCGATCGGCGCTAGACCCCCCTCCCTGGCGCGCGGAGCGCGCCAGGGGCGGCGCCGGAGGCGCCGCCGGGGGGCCCCAGCGCCGATCCGAGAAATCCGCGCGGTCCTCCGAGTTTTTATGTTTGTGTCAGTTTTTGTTCCCCTAGACATGGGCCATCAGCGCCTCCAGGTACTTGTGCTGCTCCCCCCTGGGCAACTCATCCGCCCTCACCGTCGTCCCCCGAGGCGGGGAGGCACGGGGGCAGGGGTCGGCGAAGAGCAGCAGGGAGGAGAGCCACGTGGTGGCCCCCCGGGGATGGCCCGAGGTTTAAGTCGGGCCTGTCCCCCTACAGGGGGATTTTCGACGAAAAATCAGAAATAGTCCAAAAATAGTCTGGGGACTAGTGTTTGAGCATGTTTTGACCATTCTGGAATATTTTGGGTGTATTTTTTACTCTTCGTCAAAATTCCCCCCGTAGGGGGACACGCCCGACTTAACCCGAGGATCGCCCATCGGGGCTCAATGCAAACGGGGGTCAGCCAGATCGCCCGATTTTGCAGGATCCTGCAGGGCCAGGGTCGCACTGACCCGGGTCTGGGCGCAGGATCCTGCAGGATCCTTCGCATTGCCCTGGGCTTGGGAGCAAGATCTTGCGGGATGGTGCAGGATTCAGCTAGGCCTGACTGACCCAGGTATGGATTGACCCGGGTCAGAAGATCCCCGAGCCCTGACTGGCCCGGTGCCCCTGGGCTCCTTGCCTTACTCCCCAGGGGCTCCACCTTTGCCACAGTCTCGTCGGCCGTCTCGGATCAGGCCCCTCGTGGATGATCTCGAGGCCCTCTTGGGAGCGTGATCTCTCTCGGAGGCTCTTTGGGTTCGTCCGGGCCATCTGGAGGCCCGGCGAGGCCTTCCACAACATAACGAGTTCAGCACACACAGGGAACCATATGAATGGCCATAAGAAGAAGGCGAGAACCGAGCACCGAATATTTCGCACGGATAATCGCAATCCAGGGCCTCTCCATTCGGAATAGTCGGGGCTTCTCTTGGGGCTTCTCGTGTGCCTCCTGGCGCCACTGTCGGTCCACCTGCGCTGCCTTGAGATATGTTTGGCTATCCTGGCAGCCGCATGGCGCCTTGGGGATCCGTCCTGTGCAAACTGAAATGCCCCCGCACCCGTCGGGGAAGCATTCAAAGGCGCAGTAGTCATGTCGACTCGGCTAGATTTCCGCGGGCTGCACGCCCGAGGTCAGTGGGCCCATGCTGGTCACAGGGAGGCGGGACAAACTCTGTTGAACCGTCCCTGGCCACACACGGCGACAGAGTCGGCGGATTCGCTTTCCCCCCGCCACCCCGTTGCTTATCTCCACCTCCCCGTCCTCCTCTCCTTCCTTTCATCCCCTACAGTGGGGGCCCATGCCAAGAAACACCCTGCTTGCCTCCGAGGTGCCCTGGGTGTCTTGGGTTTCGATGCACACAAGAAACCGATGGACGTCCTGGGGTCTCCGGATTGGGTTTCTTGTGGAAGGTTTCTTGTGGTCGAGCCCTTATTGTATCCCCATCTCCATCCTTTTCATCACATCCCCCATAGACGCGCTAACGGCAATGTAGGTAACAGGGATGTAAGTTTCGGCATTGTAGGTGGGACTGGTGCGTGGCCCAACCAATTGTAGGACACCGTGGTTCGCACTTTCCTGCAATTCGCTGCGCCGTTGTCGCTCGATATCTTCGCAAATTTGGAATGCAGGAAAGTGTGGTTCGTGATTTCATACCATTTAGCTTTGCGCGAGTTCGGTGTCACAAAAATCAGATTCCCAACATCGCCGTTAACCAACATCGCCGTTACCGCGGCCGTGGATCCCCCCCTCCTCCCCCTTCTCTTCCCCCCGCCGCCCGCCACCCCCCCCCCGCCTCTCGGCTCGTCGCTGGCGTCGCTGACGTCGGGGCGGGGGGCCCAAATCAAGGGAGGACAAACCATCCGGACGGGACCACTGGCGTTTACTGAACGGCCCAGCCCTGCCCTGTTCGATTCCTTCTTTGGGCGCGCTTGATAAGCGACTTCGCGTGTCGGGGTGGTTCTTCTGAGGGTGGATTTGTTGACCTCCACCAAAGCCCAAAGCCGGGCGCTGCCGTCTTCCCCGGGGGTGGGGGGTCCCATCCGCGTCGGTTGTTGCTAGACCCCTGCACCTCCATCTTCCATACCTTCCGACCTCTGCGGAAGGCGCGGAAGGTGATGCATTGAAACTATTGACATCCTCGGGAAACGCAAGACAATTCAGCGTTTCACGAAGCGCAAGAGTGTAGAAGGTCAGCACGGAAGGTCTGGAAGAATGAGGGCGAGGGAAAAACGGTGCAAACATCAGCTTCTGGCGCTCCGCACGGACTTCTCGGATCCGCGCCGGGCCCCCCCCTGGCGGCGCCTGCGCCCTGGGCGCGTTCCGCGCCCCAGGGAGGGGCCCAGCGCAGATCCAAGAAATCCGCGCGGGGCGCCGGATGTCGATGTTTACGCACTTTTTCCCCGACCATCCTGTGGTGCTGGGTCATCGTTTCGAAGAGACAGCGCCACGAGTTCCGCTCCTCCTCCTCCTCCTCCTCCTCCTCCTCCTCCTCCTCCTCCTCCTCCTCCTCCTCCTCCTCTCCTCCGCCGCCATCCGTGGCCCTGCTTTCCGCATCAGTTTGCCATGTCGGCACGCCCCTGACACGTTTCGTGGCCCCACGGGGAGCTCCGCCACCGCAGGCCCCAGTTGGAGTGCCCACATGCGCACGCCACACCCAGTACAGCTTCTCGTGGCCCCACAGGGAGCTCCGCCGCCGAAAGCCCCGATGGGGGTGCCCGCATGCGCCCGCCACGCCCAGCACAGCGCCTCGTGGCCCCACAGGGAGCTCCGCCGAAAGTTCGCACACGTCCCACCCATTCGCCCCCGCGCCTCGTTCTTCCTGCGGCGCGCTGCCCACGAGAGCAGAGGGTGTACCGCGTGCGCCATTCGGGGCTTGCGTGCCCCCCTCCCTCGTCTCATCTCCCTCGCGGTGCTCGCGGCTGCATGCGGTTGGGCTTTTCTGTCAGGCTTAAGTTCAGGAGGGGAGAAAACACACAGACTCAATGAATCGTCGACTCCCAGGAAAATATAGGAAAATATGGGAAGTGGGGGGGAAGACGAAAACCCAGAACATATGGGAAAACATAGGGAATCTTTTCATTTGTGTGTACTTATTTGTGTGTACTGGGGCCCCTTCATAAGTTCTTCGTCTGCCCTCCCCATGCCCCCGGCCTGGCCCGCACGTCCCCAGCTGGCCCCCGATCTGCCCCCCCCCGCACGAGCCGGGGTCCGGCGCCCCCGCAGGAGCTGATGGAGTTCGGGCGGACGCCGCAGGGCTACGTGATCTCCGAGGCGCTCCCGGGGCGGCCCTGCAAGAATCGGAGGTGGATAGACCTCCTACCCTGACACGTCGAATAAGGAATTGGCCGTTTTCGGTTCGCGAGAGGGCGTCGCGGCCGTCATTTTTGCGGGTCCAGGTCCGTCGATTTCGGCCCCAGGCCGTTTTCACTAAGGGGAGGTCTACTAAAGGGAGGTTTGCCCACCGCCGAAAGAGGGGATCGGGACAGGGGGACGGGCGCGTGATTCCGAGCTGCTCCGTGAGCGTCGTCATGGCAAGGGGGGGATGGCGTGGGGGCGTGGGGGGGGGGGAGAGTTCAGGAGGAGCCAAAACGCGGACACAATTCACCGTCGATTCCCCCGAGAAGATGGGAAAGTATGGGAAGTGGGCGGGGGGGGAGGCGAAAGTTCAGCAAAGATGGAGAAATGGACGGCTCCCGGGATTTGGGTGTGTCTACTGGTGTGTTCGCTGGGCCCCCTCGGGTGAGGTGGGGCGTCCTCCCGCGGGCTCGCGGCGGGGCTGGATCGCTCCAGGATTAGGTCGGGCCCGTCCCTCCACAGGAGGAATATCCAAGAACAGTCAGCAAAAATAATGTTTGGGCATCTTTGGCGTATGTTTTGATATTGTTTTATGTTTCGTCCAGGATCCCCTTGCAGGGGGAAAAGGCCCGACCTGGCTCCAGGAGGCGGGCGCGGTGCGCTCCAGAGGGGGAGGCGGCAGAGCGCGCCGTCGGGCCGGGCGGCGTTAGTTAGGGGGGGTGCCTGCGGAGCAGCCGGGAGCGGGCGCGGGCAGGTGGTGCCACCCCGTCGGGGCCTGCTTCAGGCCAGCCACAGTTGGGGGAGCTGAGGTCCTTACCTCGGCATCGCTCGGACGCGTGCATTTTTCCTTCGGCGAGGACCGTCGAGGAGCATCCTTGATCATTTGTCGAACAAAAAAAAAACACGCACGAAACCGACAAAAGCACACGGAATGGACGTCCGAGCAATGGCGAGTTACTAACCGTTGGGGACCCATCGATTTCGGCACGCCTCTCGAGAGAGATCGTCGAGGCGATGGGTTCCCCCAGGGGGGTAAAGGACCACAGCTCCTCCAGGAAGGGCTGGACCCAAACGGTGTTTTTGGTGGTTTCGTGGGCCGTTTTCGCTTCGACTTCACTTCGTCTTGTGCGGTAGAGGAGGATTCGAGACAAAAGCGAGAGAGAACGAAAGCAAAACGGAAACAAGAAACACAGTTTGGGTTCAGCCTTGTCCCACCCCATCGGAGCATTCCTGTTGGTGTGAGCAGCCTCGTCCTCACAGCACCTGCGCTGGCGCAGATGCGTGCGAACGCACTGCGGGATTGGAGGTCGTTTGGGGCCTCTTAGGGGCCTATTTGGCTTTTAGGGCGGAAGGCTCGGATGTTCTGTTCGTACTCCCTCTATTGGGCCATTTTAGGGGCCGTCTTGGGGCCCGCTTGGGCTCCTCTTGGACCTTCTTTAGGCGCTCTTCGTCTTAGGCCGTCTTGGGGCCCGAGGCCTCTGGGGCCGTTTTGGAGTGGTTTTGGGGGCTTCGTGGGCCGTCTTGGAGCGTCGGGTGGCCGAAGAGGCGAGAACGCCACAATCTCCCAAACTTTCAAGGAAAATCATTACGGCACATTGGCCCATGGAATGGGGAAGGGCCGGCGCCCTTGCGCTGGCAAGGGCAAGCGAAAAGCGCTGCCTGGCTGGCGCCTTTTTGGGCTTCCTCCCTGAGGCACCCGGCCAGAAAATGGCGCCGGCGAGTGCCGCCAGAGGGCGGCGAGGGTGGGCAAAGCCGCGGCAGGCGCGTGTTGCCTGCGACTGTGCTCGGAAGGCGCCGCTCCTATCAGGGAGCACGTAAGGCGCAGCTTCTGCCACCGAGCGCAGAGGCACCGCTCCTGTCGGGGAGCATTGCGGCGCGGCCCCTTTCATTAACGGGCGAATAACGGTATAAAAAAAAACTTTTCCGCCGTCGGGGGCGCCTGTCCCAGGGCGGCTGGAAAGTTTATACCTTCACGGTGGCTCCGCAGGGGTATAAACTTTCCAGCCGCCAATGGGCAGGCGTCCCCGACGGCGGAAAAGTTTATTTAATCGCTTCGCTCATTCCGCTGGCCCATAATGCGTAATCGCTGGGGTTTGGCTGCGCGTCCGTGAGCCATGCTGCGCTGATGGGGCGGGGGGACGTTGTTTTCGGTGGTGGGTGCACCAGTCCAGTGTAGTTGGTTCGACGTTTGCGGCCGTCAGTGGTTTGTGGCCTCTTGGGCAGTATTTCTAGAGCCTCCTGGGGCCTCCTGGGGGCCTCTTGGGGCCTGTTGGGGGCCTCTTGGGGCCTCTCGGGGGCCTCTCGGGGGCGTTATGAGGTCTCCTGGGGACGTCTTGCGGCTTAGAGCGCGAAATCTCCGTTCCGGTCCCCCGTCGGGGCCCAGTCTTGGAGCCGTCTTGGAGGCATCTTGGGCCATTTTGGAGGTTTCTGGGGGTCTCTTAGGGCTCTCTGGGGTCGTTTCGGAACGGTCTTGAACCCTCGTAGGCCGTATTGGGGCGATATTGAGGGCTTTTTGGGCCGTCTTGGAGCGCTAGTAAGCCGAAGAGGCGAGAACGCCAAAATCCTTAAAAAAGCAATGAAAATCATAGATTTTGGCTTCTTGGGGGCCTCTAGCCTCTTGGGAGGTCTCTTGGACGCATCTTGGGGCGTCTTGGGAGCATCTTTGGCCGTCTCTCTTGGGGGCGTTATGAGGTCTCCTGGGGACGTCTTGCGGCTTAGAGCGCGAAACGTCCGTTCCGGTCCCCCGTCGGGGCCCGGTCTTGCAGCCGTCTTGAGGGGTTGGGCCATCCTGGGGTCTCTTGGGGCCCTCTGGGGTCGTTTCGGAACGGTCTTGAACCCTCGTAGGCCGTATGGGGGCGATATTGAGGGCTTTTTGGGCCGTCTTGGAGCGCTAGTAAGCCGAAGAGGCGAGAACGCCAAAATCCTCAAAAAAGCAATGAAAATCATAGATTTTGGCTTCTTGGGGGCCTCTTGGGAGGTCTCTTGGACGCATCTTGGGGCGTCTTGGGAGCATCTTGGGACGTCTTGCGGCTTAGAGCGCGAAATCTCCGTTCCGGTACCCCGTCGGGGCCCGGTCTTGCAGCCGTCTTGGGGGCATCTTGGGCCATCTTGGAGGTTTCTGGGGGTCTCTGAGGGCCCTCTGGGGTCGTTTCGGAACGGTCTTGAACCCTCGTAGGCCGTATTGGGGCGATATTGAGGGCTTTTTGGGCCGTCTTGGAGCGTTAGTAAGCCGAAGAGGCGAGAACGCCAAAATCCTCAAAAAAGCAATGAAAATCATAGATTTTGGCTTCTTGGGGGCCTCTTGGGAGGTCTCTTGAACGCATCTTGGGGCGTCTTGGGAGCATCTTGGGCCGTCTTGAGGCCATCTGGGCCGTCTTGGGGCGCTCTTGGCTTCAGGCTGCTGGGCCTGCCACATATTTGGCGTCTCCTTGGAGCGCTCCTGGAGCGCTCCTAGAGCGCTCCAGAGGCCTCCAGGGCCGCGCCCAGGAAGTCCGGCATCTCTGGCCCCCGCCCTCTCGGGGACCTGCCGGGGTACTTTTCGCCCGGGGACTCCTAGGGGCCGCCCCGCGCGCGCGAACTAGAAATACTGTTTGCCTGTTACCGGAGATCTTAGCACGCCCTGGCCCTTTGGGCCGGCGAATTTTATACCGTTATTCGCCCGCTGATTTCAGGGAGCATTGTCCGCCAGAAGCTCCTTTCAGGAAGCACGGCGTGCCAGAACTCCACATCGGGGGGGTAGGCGTGCCAGAGCTCCCTGTCGGGATGTTGGCGGCGCCGATCCTGTCAGGGAGCATTGCGGCGCAGCCCCTTTCAGGGAGCCTTGCCTGCCAGAAGCTCCTTTCAGGGAGCACGGCGTGCCATGCCAGGCTCCTTCTCAGGGGCGTGGCAGCATAAGTTGCTTTCCGGGGGCGCGGCATACCAATCGTTCACGCAGCGCCCTTGCGGGGGAGGGCGAGCGTGAGCGCGCAACTCCTATCTGGGAGTAGCCATGCCGCCGCTCCTCTGAGAAGCACCAGGCACGGAGCACCACAGAGAGTATTTCCAACGCTTCCAGCTAACTTTCTCCCGCTCCGCCAGAGATGCGACCGCCCGCGACGCCGACAGAGGTGCGTAAGTAAAGAGGATGCGAGGTGAGCAACATGGGCCCAACACCTTGTGATTTGCTTCTTGCAGGAGAAAAGTTGATGGCCCATGAGCATAAAAATCAGTTGTGGGCTTTGAGGCTCTATGGGGAGGCCTCTTGGAGGCCTCTTGGGGCGTTTCGGCGGCCTTTTGGACCATCTGGAGGCCACCTTTGGGATTTTCGAGCGATCGTTCGGCGACTCGGGGCCCTCTTGGGCCGTCTCGGGGACCTCCTGAGCGGTCATGAAAGGCTTGGAGAGCTCTATGGAGGCGCCATGGCCGCCCACGGGGGCCCGGTACTAGGGGCGAGGCAGTCAGGTGGGTGTGACATCGGGGATGGGGGGCCCTTCAGAAGATTACAAAAACCTTGCCAGGAAGCCCCTGGCAATCTTCCACGCCTCAACGTGCCGCAGGCACGGTGGAAGATGACGGGAAACGCCTCTGGCGTGGACCGCTTTCATGAATTTAGTTTAAGATTTCTTTACTGGGGGCTTCGGGCCGCACTTGGAAACTCGCTGGCGGATGACGGGGAGCGCCTTCTCAAGGCCTTGGCTCGAGCGTGTATGGCGAGTTTCATCGTGTCAGCGGGGTCGCAAGCCCCCGCACAGCATGCCCCCCAGTCGATGGCAGTACATGATGTGTCTCGTTTCTCTTCTTCTCGCCACCGCTAGCCGCTAGCCGATTCAATCCACGCTGGACGGCCGAGTGTTCGGTGACGGCACGATCTCCGTGGAGCTCCATGACATCGGCAAACGTCGATGATGGGAGCGAGCCAGTGCACAGCACAAGGAGCTATCACCGTGCCTGCCGTGCCATTCTCGCCAGAGGGCGAGCGTGGTCGTGGTCCGATCTCTATGAAGGCCAGGGCGTTGTGGCAGGTCGACGCTATGGGGTTATTCAACTCGCCGACACAGCAGTTGCAACAGCCACGGGAGATGCGTGGGTGCCCAAGTGTTGGGACGCGCCGGGGCCTCGATCATCTCCCTGTTTTGCTGTAGCCCGGTCATTTGGCTCGAGGACGTTCAGGAACGCTAGACGCCAGCCTACGGACCGACGCATCCGCTACCTCGACGCAACGGAGTTGAGGGCCCTCAGCAAAGTCTGCGCCCAGCTGCACAACAACGCGGACATCGCGCTCACCAGATGGCTCGTGTGGGGCCCGGCAGTAATCAAGTGGCTTGGCTTCCCGCGCGCCTACATCCGGTGGTTTGCGGCCGACTACATCAGCCAATTCCGTGACCTTCGAATCAAGCAGAATTGGAAGTTGGCGCAGTATTCTTCCGCGGCTCGTGAGAGCCGACAGTGGTCGCAGTGCTTAGTCTCGGCCTAGTATTGTTGCACTCGCCCTGGTGAGGTTTCAGCTGTTGCAGGATTTAGTGTCTTTTTGTCCAACGCTGGCGTGTCTCCTGCCGTTTCCCCGTCCTCAGGCCTGCTGCGCTGGTGACTTTGAGTTTGGCTTGGCCCGCAGCCCGCAGACAGGTGGTTAAGCTGTCTGCCCGCCGCCCTCGTTTCAGCCATCCTGGAGCGTTGCCGATTTTGCACTTCTGGCGAGGGCGGCTCGAGCATCGTTGTTCTATGCTTCTCTGCGCCTGCCGCGTTGCGCCGTTTGAGTTTCCTTGCCTGCCACCAGTCCCCTGGTCAGAGGGCCAGGTACTGATGTGCGAGCCTCCCACCAGAGGGCGGCGAGCTTCGCATGTGACGTCTGTGGATGCGCACGCGCGCGGCCTGACCACGCGGTTGGCCTTGCGATTTTTCGCGAAACCTCTTGACCTGGGGTTGCGGTTCTAGAAACAAAGCGCCTTCTCGGAGCGAGAAGGTGATGAGGGGGTTGTTAGAGAATGCGTTCATCATAACTAAGAAAGAAAAGAGACGCGGGGGACGCAACGGGCCCGGAAGCGGGAAAGATTTGATGATTCACTTCAATACGGCCGTTTCGCGTGAGACATATTCGAACAAGTGAAATATTGAAGGGCGTGTTTGAATGCGTTTTACGTTGCAAACGAGGACCCCGCTCGAGACCCCCCCAAAAAATGTCCAGGGATCTTTCGAATCCGTCGCAATCTTAGAAATTAAGTTATCGCTCCGGATACGCTCGAACAGTGAGACGTTAACCCATTCAGGACCCCTCCAGGACCATCATTAGCACCGCACCGTAATTAAACAATTATGGGAGGCGGTTTTCGCCGAACGATATGATTGTCACCTCGCACATAGAACGAACATTAAAAAAACGCGCCCCGGTTTGGGTGGTATCCCAAGTGGAATTGGAAGTCTAATCTAAAATTAGCACCAAGAAAAATGCGCGTAACACAAAACAATACGAATACCAATGGTAATACTGATCAAAGTGCAGCAGCTGTTTTCTCAGCATTGAAATAATATTTAAGAAGGATACGAAGAACAAATTGTTCAGGAACGCGCCAATAATACAAACAATAATGATAAGAATAATAATGTTGATAATAATAATCATAATAAAAATAGTTTTTTGCGCATTATCTTCTTCATCGGTTTCTTGTGCGAATTGTATTGTAGTGGCCTCCGGCAACTGCCGCCGATCCAGTGGCGCTCCCGATGTGATGTGGTCGGTGGAAGGGGAGGTGGAGGAATAGGTGGCGGATGAGGCGGAGGAAGGTGGAAGGAGGGATTGCCTCTTGCAGCTATCTTGGGATCTCTGGCATCTGGGGTGGCAAGCTGCTGTGTTTCCCACGACCCGACCCCCCCCCCCGGAGAACGCAGCACAGGGCGCCCCCCCCCCCCACCCAACCACCCCCCTACCCCGGCAGAGCCACCCCGGCACCCACCCCCCAGCAGAGCAGAAGCTAACAGCGCCCCAAGAGGACAACAAGAGACCCCCAATAGCTCTAAAGGAGGCACCCAGACAGCTAACAAGAACCACAAGACAGCCCAAGACGGGCCAGGAGAGCTTCAAAAGACTCCAAGGAGCGTCCCGGGAGGCCCCCAAAAGGCCCAAGAAAGCCCCAAGACGGCCCAAGATGGCATCGAGACGGCCCAGGAAAGCTCCCAAGGAACCCCACGACGCGCCTAGACAGCCCAAGACGACTCCAGAAGCCCACAAGAGGACCCAAGAGGCCCCCAAGAAGGCCTCAACAGGCCCAAAAGGCAACCCCTCGCGGAGCCAGGAGCTTCCAGGGTAGTCCGAAAGGGTCACCCGGACCCTCTCCTGATTCAACATCCTTCTTCAATTGTTTGTTACTGTCCTCCGTCGTCGCCATCGTCATCCGCATTCCTCGTACGCGCCCTCCTTATCTTCGTCCTTGTCCTTGTGTTTCTTTTCCTCCTCGTTGTCCTGATGCTCCTTCTCGCTATCCTCACATTCTCCACGTCGTCCTCGTCATCGCCTCCTCGTCGCCCTCGCCTTCCTTGTCTTCTTCTCCGCCCAGTAGGCCTATTGCACTAGAACGGCGCTTCCCGTTATTGTCCGATCAGTTTCAGCTTACACGCGGCGTCTGCGAAATCGGCGACGCCGCTACGGAGAGCAACTGACCTGTGCCGAAGCAGGCAGAGAGGTAGGCAGATCTATCATCCGAATGTGCGTCCAGCATGGAGCACTCTTGTTGCTCAGGTGCGGCGAAGCTGGACGTTTGTAGGGCGGCATGCCCTCTTCCTCCCTCCCTCCCTTCTGCATATCATCAGCTTCCTCTTTTTCCCTTTTGTGTTCCTCAGGGTCACAGTCCTCACGATCCTCCTCGGGTGGAAAGGTTGGGAGGGGGGAGGAACAGTAGAGGGGGAGCGGGGAGGGGAAGGAGGGGACGGGGAACGGGGATGAGGAGAAGACGGAGGAGCTGCAATGAGAACAGCAGCAGCCGGAGGGACGTTCGTGGCCACCCTGCCTCCCGGCATCCTGGCGGCAGGAGGAGGCAGAAGAGAATCAGAATTAGCCGCTGCTCTCCCCGCCCCCATCCATCTCTCCACCCTTCGCGAACGCTTGAACATCGAGTCGAATCGTGCCGTGTCGCGGAACACAGCGGCAGTTGCAGCAGCGCCCGAGCTTCGGACACCGGCCTCGCGCGAGGTCGCCGTCCTTTCCACCTGCAACCGCTTCGAGCTCTACTTCGCATCGCCTGAGCTCAAGAAGTTCGCCGCTATCGAGTGTGTGCACGCCTTCTTGAGGCCGCAGCTCGGTTGAATTCTGGCCCTCGCCATGCCTACCCTTCCCTCTCTCCCTCTCTTCTTCTTCGTCTTCTTCTTATTATTATTGTTATTATTATTATAAGTATTATTAGTAGTAGTAGTAGTAGTAGTAGTAGTAGTAGTAGTCGTAGTAGTAGTAGTAGTAGTAGTAGTAGTATTGTTATTCTCTCTCTCTCTCTTTCCCTCTCCTCTCGCTCACGCTCTCTTCCCGTTTCTCTTCCTGCTCCCCAGGCGGTGCTTGCACGCAGGGGTGTGCTCTTCTGCTTCCCCGAGGCAGTCAGTGTCCGGGATTCGCGCTTCGTGGGCCCCTCGCTTCGTGGTCCGACCCCGCTTCGTGGACGCCTCGCTTCGTGGGCGCGCTTCGTGGGCGCGCTTCCCGGGGCGTCCGGCACGCCGCGGTCCCCGTCGCGCGCCTCGGGGGCGCCTCGCCCTTTGGAGGGGGGGAGGGGGCCGGCCGAGGTGGCGCCACGTTGCCGCCCTCGGCGCCTCGTGGGCGCCCCGCGCGCGGGGGGGGGGTATGCGGAAGTCGGGCCCGTCCCCCCGCAGGAGAAATAGATTCAAACATCGTTTTGTTGTTGTTTTGAGTGGTCGGGCTGAAGTCGGGCCCGCCCCTCTGCAGGAGAACTAGATTCAAGCATAGTTGTTTTTTTGGTTGTAGGTGGTCTGGGGACTACCTCTTGCCCATGTCTGAGCACTCTGGGGGGGGGTACGCTGAAGTCGGGCCCGCCCCTCTGCAGGCGACATATATATATATAGAGAGAGAGAGAGATTCAAGCATAGTTTTTCTGTTTTAGAAATAGTCTGGGGAACACCTCCTGCCCATGTTTCAGCACTCCGGGAGTTGTTTGTTTGTTTCTGTTTCTGGGGTGGTTTCGATTTCTCGGCCAGGATCCCCCTTGTAGGGGGACGTGCCCGACCTTAAGGGTATGCCCAGACTGCGCCGCCTCGCCGCCCCGCGGCCACCCCGCGGGCGCCCCCCCTTCGCCGACGGGCGCGTGCCGAGGCGGCGCCACGCTCTTGCCGCCCGTGCCCCCCCCCCCGCGGGGCGCCCCCCGCGAGCCGAGAGCCCGCACGGCGTGCCCGCCGCCGCGCAGAGCTCACGCGCCGCGCGGCTTTTTCCAGCGCAGTGGTGCACCGCACGGCGCACGTGCACCGCACAGCCTCGGGGGCGGTCGGGCCTCCTCGTCGTCCTCCTCCTCCTCCTCCTCCTCGTCCTCCTCCTCCTCCTCCTTTTCCTCCTCCTCCTCGTCCTCCTCCTCCTCGTCCTCCTCCTCCTCGAGAGGGTGGCCAACGGCCTCTCGACGGCGGCGGCCGGGCGGCGGCCTCTCGGCGCACCGCTCGTGGACGGCGCCGGCCGATAGGGCCCTGGCACGTCGGTTGGCGAAGTGGCCGTCTTCGGCTCTCCGGAGGGCGCCGCGGCCGTCGTCTTCCAGGCCTGCGCCCGCCAGGTCTGGGCCCCAGGGCGTTTTCTTTTTTGGTCGCGGCCGCGCAGCAGAGGGCAGGCGGCGAGAGGGGGTCCGGGGCATGGGCCTGCCCAATTAGCTAATAAGCGACACGCAAGCCGGCCGGGCCAGCACTCAGAAGCGGCAGCTGAGGTGCAGCAGCGGCTGGTGGAACTGGATGGCTGGTCTGCAACGCCCAGGGAAGCTGATGCACCTGCAATCCTGAGGCAGAAGTGCCAGAGGTGCCCAGGGCGTTTTCACGAAACCACGTTTTTTACGAAAGGGGGGTCTGTCCCTCCCCGACAGCTCGCGCCCTGTGTCTTCCACCTCCGGGTCCCAGCGCCTGGCTGACGCGACACGGCTTGCACCACATAGCCCAGGTATGAAGCAGTGTTTTTTTCACCTGGCCAGCTGACATCACATAGCTTGCAGTGCATAACTTTCACCACATTGCTTACACCCAGTGTATTGTACTTCCACTGGTCAAGAACGGCTTCCCTTGGGTCCATGCCGACTAACACACAGTTATGCATATGATTAGTTGCGTGTATATGTGCATTTACTTGTATACACATACACATGCATATATACATACACGCATACATATACACAGACGCATATCCACATACATAATCACATACGTATACCTATATATGTATATATCGACACACTCACATACATATAATAGAAGGCTCATTCACACATACACCTACATACACAAAAATTTGCACACACACACATGTATATATATGTGCATACATACGTACACGTACACATACACACATGCATACAAACAAACATACCTACACATGCATAAACACATGCACATACTCGTACATCTGTATACACACATATATAGACACATCGGGGTACAGGGTCGGGGGCCTTCTCCTAGTTACCCCGACTCGCCATGGTGGCTCCGGGCTTCCCGGGCGCCCTGCCAAGCGGCCCGAGAGCCGCCCAGACGGCCCTAAGCGGCGCCACGGAGACACCAGAAGGCTTCATGTACCTTCTCAGGCACTGCTCGCTTCATGTGCGCACTTCAGGAGGATGGTGTCCATTCCTCCAGACCGTTGCGAATCTGATGAGAAGCGATTCTGATCTTAGGACGGCGGTTCTGGAAATGCACGGCTCACCGTGCTTTCGACAGGCTCTGCCCAGATCTTCGGGCAAAAACAAACGATTGTTATTTGTTTGGAGATTTAATGCGTAGTCGTTGGCAACAACGGTCGACGACGACATCCAGGAGCAGTGGAGGAGTTGTTCCCCATATCCAAAGGATGGGGTTCTTGTTATTCTCTGACCGCGCCGGATCCCTCATCATCATCCCTCCCTTCCCTCCTCCCTCTTCTGCACCAGATGATGATGATGAGTGTCATGATGTTGACCATGGTATGGTGGGAGTATGGTGGGAGTCTGATTATGATGGTGAAAGGTGGATGCGCATGATGATGCTGATGATGATGACGATGATCAGACGATGAGCAGATGATGAGCAGATGATGAGGATGTCTCGAGCGGCTTGCTGGTTTTAGCACTCCTATGGGGGCGCCAGGGATCTCACGGCCTCCGTTCGCGCCGAAATGGCGGGGATGTCTCGAGCGGTTTGCCTTTTTTAGTCGCGAACAGCCTTCGTTTTCGGAGCAGGTTTTGAGGATGTCTCGTGCGAGGCGCCTCCTGAGGGGGGCCGCCAGGGGTATCTCACGGCCTCCGTTCGCGCCCAGATTGCCTCACGGCCTCCGTTCGCGCCCAGATTGCGGGGATGTCTCAGGCGGTTTGCCTGTTTTGGTCGCGAACAGCCTTCGTTTTCGAAGCAGATTTTGAAGATGTCTCGTGCGAGGCGCCTCCTAAGGGGGGGCGCCAGGGGTATCTCACGGCCTCCGTTCGCGCCGAAATGGCGGGGATGTCTCAGGCGGTTTGCTTGTCTTGGTCGCGAACAGCCTTCGTTTTCGGAGCAGATTTGGAGAATGTCCTCGAGCGAGGCGCTCATGTTCGCCCCCCAGGGGGGCCAGATTTTGAGGATGTCTCGATCGGTTTGCTTGTTTGGGTGGCCAGGCTCGTGGGCACATATTCTCCCCAGGATGCCACAGGAGGCTCCAGCAGGCTCCAGGAGTCCCCGGGAGGCCACATGAGGTCCCAGGAGGCATCAGGAGGCCACAGGAAGACTCAAGAGGCCATAAGATGTCCCTAGAGGCTCCAGGAGGCCCCAGGAAGCTCCAGGAGGCCTCGGGAGGCCCCAGCAGGCAGCAGGAGGCCCCGATAGGCCCCAGGAGCAGGAGGCCTCAGAAGGCAACAAGAGTGGCTCCAATCCCATGTGTGTTTACGTATGCTCCTATCGATTGATCCTCACCTGGAGCACGAATCTTTGATGTTATACGTATGTTCTATAGTCTGTCCTTCTCCTGTGCGTATACAATCCTCAAAGTTTTACGTATGTTCCTATAGAGTGGGCCTCCCCTGGGGCACAAGTTCTTGGTGTTTTACGTGCGTTCCTCTAGATTACCCTTTTCCTGCGGCTCCGATCCGCAATGTTTCATGTACGTCTGTTCCTATAGATTGGGCCTCTCCTGGGACACGATTCCTCCCTTGGAGGTCCCAGGAGGCTCCAGGAGGCCCCAGGAGGCCACTCGAGGCTCCAGGAGGCCTCGGGAGGCCACTCGAAGCCCCAAGAGGCCCCAAGAGGCTCCTTGAGGCCCCAGGAAGCCCCCGGACGTTTCAGGAGGCCCCAGGAGGCCCCAGGCTCATGCGCAAAGACGCGCTCGTAGTACTGAGACTCATTCACTCTCCAACTCATTCGCAGTTAGATTCATGATCAGACCGTCACAATTCAAGCCCGCTTATAGCCGAAAAATCTAGCGCCTAGACACTCACGGCGGACAGGTCCATGCGAATAGATGCACATATGGGGAGCTCCACGCAGTGAGTAATTCGATCCCCGTGTTCACTAGGGCTGTCGAAGGGCTTTCGGTGCTCCTGGCCAACGTTTGAGCGCATGTGCGCTCCGTGCGAGTTCAACGATCGCCGCAGTAACATCGCCATGTGTTGCACGTGTCCACGTTGAGGGTCGTTCAGCAACCGATGTGGGGAAAAGCTCAGCACCCCCAGACGCAGCTTGGTCTGTTGACTGCCTCAGGTTATGACACGATGAAGCTGCTCCCTACAGCGAGTGAAATACCAAGCGGGGTGATGAACGTTGTCGCGATCCCGCGTTGGCTACGCTCGCCTGTATTCTCCGTTGAACATGCCCCCGCTCCCCGTGACGCGGCCTCTCTGGCCGGCTCAACCGGTCGGGCGGAGACCCGATCCATCGCCATTGAAGTTGGCAGAACCCAGCGTTGTTCGCTCATCCTTGGCATATTCATGAAGACCATCAGACTCGGCGGGGGCACGCGTTGACATTCGATCCCAAGGTTTTGTTGCGACGGTTTTCGGATGTCCCACACCGAGAAGGCGAATCGCACTTCTCGGATCGTCTGGGTCCTCACGTTCGATGAGTCAGTCGTGAACGAACTTGGATGTCGCATCCCCATCTGAACTGAAGCTTGCGCGCCTCCGGTCAGGTGAACACGTTTCGCCGCGCGCTTGTCTCGAGGAGCGGCTTGCAGAACACCTGTAGCCGCAGTATCGCGACAATCCGAGCATGTTCGCCCAGTGTCTCGAGGACGTGCCTGAGGTGTCGGATGGAGTTGCAGATGGTTCGCGACCCCCCCCCTGGAAGGACGATGGGCGCCGCCCCGGAATGGCGCCTCATCCGCTTCAATCTGGTTTTGGCGCACATCAGTTCTGCTTCGCTGCCGGCTCTAGACTGCGCGGGACATCCGCAAGAGGCATGGGATCTCGTCCGCCGCGGTCGACGACGACCCCCGCGTGCGCGTTAGGTCCAAGCGACAGCGGTGGAAAGATCAACGGGCCCGAGTCAGGAAGTCCCGCGAAGGCCAAACGCTCCTCGAGAACGAGCTGGGGGCTGCGCCTGCGTGGCAAGCAGGAGCGAACGGCATTTCGGCTTCTGGGGCCACTGAGACAAGGTTCATACCGCGCATCAAATTCAAGAGGAATATTACGCTCGCGGCTGCATGGTAGAGCGACCAACGGAGGTTGATCATTTTTTTTCCGACGCCCACGTCGCGGCCCCCGTTGGCGACATTCGATTGGAGAGGCGCGAAGGGCGAAGTCGCTGGGGAGGCGCCGATGGCGAGCGAGGGGAATATTGCCCCCACCCCGGCTGGGCTCGCGCAGCAGGCCGCCCGCGTAGGCGGGGGCCTTGGCGACCGAGCCTAGCGGCATCAAGCGGGGTCCGCAAAGCGACGCGCGGATGATCTGTTTGTGGCCATGGATAATTTCCGCGCGGTCTCGTCGACCCCCCAGGGCAGCCTCGCGCCGCAGACCGAACCGCCAGGGCGCGGGGGTGGAAGACCTTCGGCATGGGGCCGTAGATATGCCCCGCAGACGGCTGAAACGCCTGCGCCGCTGATTCTCGCCTGTCTCGAAGACCGCGAGGACGAGGTCGCTCCTCAGTTGAATCTCGCCGCGCCAGCCCCCGCGCGCGGAAGCCCGGCTGATTGAGCGACGAGCTTCCGTCGACCATAGCCGAGGACAGCTTTTTGCCGACGACCATCATGATATCTTGAGTCGCGCGCGAAAGGCGCGGCATGCCCGCGCATGGCGGAGTATTCGATGGGGGGCTAGTAGCAGCGATGACAGCGCCGCCCTGTCTGAATCCCTGATTGGCTGCGTGGATCACTTCTGGAAGCTCTCCGAGTCGCGCCTTGAACCGAGATCCTGCGGGGGCCTCGGGATCATCGGAGAGCGCTTGGGGAAGCTCGCGTCGGAGGGCCAAAATGATGCGTTTCCATTGTGGACGTTGATCAGCACGCATTTTTCTTATTCGAACATTGCCCTGAGCAATGGAGAAAGGGCGCCCACGCCTTAGACTCGGAGGTGGGGGCGGCAGTGAAGAGTTCGAATTTGGCCGGGGCGCGCGGAGACCTGGGATCGAAATCCAGGTCTCACATGCGCAGCGTCGCCATGCCGATGCATTCGCGCATTGCGGAGCTCGGCGGCAGGTTCAACAGGGCCGTCGAGATTCCGGGAGACACCGCCGAGTTTTGCAATCGAACGGCGGCCAAACATGACTCAGTAACAGCCGCGGTCGCCCTCGGCGTCGCACGCGCGCGCAAGAAGGGCGGGGGGCCCATTGTCAAGTCGGCCCGGAATGTGGGGGACTCCATGGACGTCGACGGCGCCGCCGAGACAGTCGGCGGCACGACGGAGCGCGCCAGCGTGGCAGCCTCCGAGGCCGCTGCTGGCTCAGCCAGTAGCCGTCGCCCCGGGAGTTGCTGCCCGCCCCATAAGTGCGCCCGCGCCTGGTGCCGTCGCCGGCCTCGTCAGCTGCGATGCTCTCGGTGCAAACGCGGCAGCGGATTTCGATTGCGCCGCCGATGCGGCCGCTGGTTCAACCAGCGGTCCGGCGCCCCCGCGCGGGCAGCTGCCGCCTCCGCCAGACCCGCCGGCTCGTCGTCTTCAACGACCGCCACTGCCGAAGAGACCGTCTGCGGGCGCGGCGGCGAAGCGCCGCCGCCGAGGGCCAGGCGGGCCCGTGAATTCGGAGTCGGTGGAGAAGCGATTCCGACAGAATAACCATTCGTTGGCTCTGCGCCCGCGGCGCCTTCGCCGCGCGAACCGAGACGCGCAGAGGGGGCGCGACGCCTGCGGCTAACGCAACTGGGCCGCGGGGCGCGAGCCGCCGCGATTGGGCGGGCGGCGGTTATCACGCGTTCAGCGAGCACGAGAGGGGGCAGCAGTGGAGCATCCACGAGCGCAGCTAGAGGTGCGACCCCCTCCCGCGCGAGGAGAAATTGAATCGAAAAAAAGGCAAAGGACAATGAACATTATATCACATTCAACTTGGCGGTCAGTCTTTGAATGCAGCGCTTCCATCGGCTGCCGACCGCTAGGGGAATGCGCGGCTATGCCGCACAATGCATTGGACTTGATCATGGACTGGATCCCGAATTTCAGCGCGCCCCTGACCGCGGGCGCAATGCGGGGCAACGCCGCGCGTTGCCCGGCAATGGCGCGCTCCTGCAGACCATGGCGCAGTTGCTGGCCAAGAACATGGAGATTCGTCTATTGGATTGGATTCGTCTATCTGCTTCGGCGCGTTCCAAGAGCTCCGCCAGGAGTAGATGCCATCCCGCCTCGCGCGCCGTAGAACGTTTTGGGGTTGGCGCCGTGGGGGCCAGCGCGCGCGCGGGGATGGCGCGACGTTTGGCAACTCCGACGACATGACACTCACGTCGCCGTCCCCCGCCGCCGACGCCGGAAGCCGCCATTGGCCCAGGTGGAGAAGGGTGTGGTTTCGGCCGGCTGTTTTTTTTTAATGTAAATGCTATTTGCGCGCCTTCGTTCAACGGGTTCATGTCGAAGCCATGTCGAAGTGACTGACCCGGCCGAGCGAGGAGGAGCGCGACCCGCTGCTGATTCTGAAGCAAAAGTACAGACCGATCAGAAAGTCACTAATCTTCGAGCGGATAAGTAAAAGTTTCTACGGACCCGAAGATGAGAGAACATATATATATATATATATATATAAAGAAAAAACGAGAACGTGGTTGCGCGGCCAAAGACACAACTGTACGCATGCAGAGACGCCAAAACGTGAACCAGGCACGTTCGACTGCCATTCTTGTTTGGAGGATCTTTCGGGCGCATCTTCAAAACGTGATTCTGCTTGTCCGGGCCGCGCGGCCGATGCTGCAATAGAGACACTGATGCCATCGCGCAGTGATCACACAGTTTCTTTGTCCCACACATGGATCGCCTTTTGGCTTCTGGGGTTAGGAGTACCCCTGCACGCGTTCGAAGTTTCCTGGGCACGTCTGGGAGCAAGGGAGTTCGAGGAGAGGGGGGGGGAAGGGAGAGCAGTGGGTGTGGAGAGAAGGAGGCAGTCTCGGGGCTCCCATCTGCCGTTTTTTGGGGGGTCAACCCTGGGGTTGTGCAGGATGGCGGCTGGGGCGTGTTTAAACAAAGGTCAGTTGGAATCCCTGGGTACTTCGCCGCCCGCGCGGTCTATATATAACAGAAGACATGGTGATTCTAGCAATGTGCTAGCATGTCTCACCCCTGTGTCGCGTTTTCACAGGATCGTGGGCTCAATGGGTGGGATGATTTGATTTCAACACTGCGGTGATTATCATACCATCGCGTTCGGTGTCCTCACTTCCCTCCTCCAGCTCCTCCACGAACGAACAATTACTTGTTATTTGGGTTGATGTGTCACGGACCTTTCCAGCGTTACCATAACAAACATTCAAAACGCGTTATCATAACATCGTGGTCGACGCGCTGTTTTTCCTAATTCCAGGGACCTGCAGCTGTTTTCTGGGATGATGTGTCCGAATCCTTGTCCAGGCCTGCGATTTTACTTAAGCATCATTTTGCGTTCGTGTTTTCCTCGTGCTCGCCGTTGGTTGGACGGAGAAACATGTTCTGCCATCTCGGAGGATTTGTCGTGCGCGTTCCGAATGTAGCTGCTTTGCGGAATTAGGGAGACACTTGGGCACGAAGAAGGGGACACAAGTCAGGCTGGTCCAGCAGGTGCTCGGACACAGTATGCATGCCGTCCCCCCGTTTCCTCCTCCTCATTTCTCTTTCTTTCTTTCTCTCTCTCTCGTTTTCTCTCTCCCTCTCTCTCTCTCTTTCTCTTTCGCGAGGAGGAGGAGGAGGAGGAGGAGGAGGAGGAGGAGGGAGGAGGTGGAGGACGAAGAAGCCAGGAAAAGGAGGATGGCTTTATGAGGAGGGTCGGTCGAGGTCGGGAGGAGGAGGAGGAGGAGGAGGAGGGCCCGAGGATGAGGAAGATACCAGGAGGAATCCAGGAGGCCAGGAGGAAGCCAAGATGACGCCAGGAGGAAACCAAGAGGAGGCCAGGAGGGAACCAAGAGGAGGAGGAGGAAGAGGAGGAGGATGAGGAGGAGGAAGGCCCCGTGCCGCGGCGCAGCGGAGAGGCACAAGTCGGGCCTCCCGAGGGAAGAGCTGGAGCAGTACCTCTTCACCCACTCGGGACCCCGCCGCCGCGACCCCGCGCGCGCTCGCGGGACGCCGCCCTCCTGCGCTTTTTCCGGGTCGCCTCCTGCCCCCTGCCTCCCTGATGGCACATCCCCCACCCGATCCCTGTCCCCGTCGTCTCCTCCTCGCTCTCCTCCATCTTCTGTTCCCCCATTCCGCCCTCCGCCCCCCTTCCCCACCCTGCCTCCGCCGCCCTCCGCTCACGCGGCGCCGTCGGGCGCCACATCCACAGCGCGCGCCCCGCGCCCGACGCGCGGGCGCGGCCGAGGCCCGGGCGGGCCCGCCACTTCCGGAGGGGGGGAGGAGTGAGTGGAAGGTCCTTTTCCTCCTCCTCCTCCTCCTCCTCCTCCTCCTCCTTCTCCTCCTCCTCCTCCCTCCTCCTCCTCCTCCTCCTCCTCGCCTCCTCCTCCTCCTCCTCCTCCTCCTCCTCCCTCCTCCTACTCCTCCCTCCTCCTCCTCCTCCTCCTCCTCCTCCCTCCTCCTCCTCCGCCCTCCTCCTCCTCCGCGCCCCCCCCCCGCCCCGCCTCCTGCTTCGCCGCGCCCGGTCTCGCCTCCCCGACCGAGCTCAACCGAGCACGACGCGCGCGCGCGCGCTCGCGGTGGGGGCCCGGCGGCGAGCTCGGGAGCGGCGCGCGGGCAGCCAGGGCGTCGCCACCTCGCCACGGTCGCCAGACTTCGGTCGTCACCATTGGCCATTTCGCCGCCATCGCATACCGCCTTGCCTTCCTCGTCCTCCTCTCCCCCCTCTCCCTCCGCCTCAAGCTGGCTCGTCCTCCGCTCCCCCCATCCTCCTTCGCCTCTTCCTCTTCTTCCCCCTTTCTCCCTCCTCTCTCCGTCTCGTCCTCTTCCTCCTCTCTCCCTCCCCCCCCCCCTGCCCTGTCGTCGTCGTCGTCGTCGTCGCCGTGTTCGTCGTCGTCGCTTGTCATCGGCGTCGTCGTCGTCGTTGGGGGGCGGTCCCCTGTCCTCGGGTTTGCGGCCCTCCAGGGGAGGGGGCTTTGGGGCTGGAGCATTTGATGTACGCACTCCCCCGCCGAACACAGGGCATTCGAGCCGTTGGCAGGCGGAGGCGCGTCGCACGCTTGAGCGGGCGTCTCAGGACGTGCTGCTCTGCGACCGCTCGGAGGGCGCGCCGGTGTAGACGACGCTCGGTCTGTTCGTTTCCCTTCCCCTCCTCTGGGGAGGTTTACTACAGGGAGGTCTGTCCGCACTTTTGGCGCTCCGCGCGGATTTCTCGGGCCCCCCCCGGCGGTGCCTCCGGCGCCGCCCCTGGCGCGCTCCGCACGCCAGGGAGGGGGGTCCCCCTCCTTCTTCGTTTGAGCTCCGCGCCAGTTTGTGTAGGCTGGCTGGACGACACAACTCTGCAGCAGTGCGGCAATCCGTAGCCATTTTGGCTCAAGGATTTTTCAATCTCGAGCCGCGGACTTCACAAGTTCAGGGGCCTTCCGCGCGTGCATCGCCATGGATACGAAAGCCGCTGATTTCACTATCCCCGCCATCGTTGTCGTGGTGGCGTATGCGGGAAGCCTGATGTACCACGGGGCGACTTTCAAGGAGTTCTTCACGTTCACGAACAAGTCGGACTACGTTTTCTTGGCAACCATGGCGGTGCACGTGCTCAAGTGTTGCAACGATGCGCGTGGAGCGGTAGAGGGTGTGTATTGGCCGGTCGGGCTTGTCTCCTGCGGAGCTGCGGCCATGGGAGGCGGCTTCCTCGCACCTCTGATGGTTGGCCGCAGTCCAGTCGTCTTCCTGGAAGAGACTCTCTCCTCCTCCTCCTCCTCCTCCTCCTCCTCCTCCTCCTCCTCCTCCTCCTCCTTTGGACCTGCCCAGCCTAGGGGGCTGGCTTGGCAGATGTTGGTTTTCCATTTTCGCGTCGTGTGCTGGAGGGCGTCCCCGCATGGTACGTCACGTACCACATGCCGGTGGTCTCTGACCAGTGGGCCAGACTGGCGCAGAGCAAGCCGGTGTCCATGCTCCTCCTCTGTGTGTTCGGCGTCTTCCGTACGCACCAGCAGGTGGCGTGCATCGAGATCGGCGCTCAGGCGGCCGCCCTCGAGGACGTCGGGCCCAGGCCGCGCTTCTTCTCGGAGCCGTACGCCGCCCTGCTGGTCTGCGGCTTCCTGGGCGGCTGCGGAGGCATGTTCATCCCCTTCAGCAAGGGTCTGGAGCCCATCATGAAAGGCAAGGTCTTCCCCGTCACCATGGCCTTCTACGGGACCATCTTCTACGTCGTCGTCACGCGCCTGCTGGCCTGGGACAAGCTCACCGCGAAGATGGCCCTGGCGGTGGTTCGCGTGATCTCGGAGCTGCTGCCGGCTCCGCGCGAGAAGGTGCTCGGGGCGGTGCGCGCCTCGTACAAGGTCCTGAAGCTGCCAGAGGCCACGACCCTGCCGCAGTGAGCCCGCGGCCCGAGCGGCCCCATTGAGGGCGGGCTGGAGGCTCGGGGGGCACCTCGGCTTCGCGTGGGAGTGGCCCTTCGCCGGAGTGACGTTTGGTGCGCGGCCCAATGTGGCTTGCTGTCCGCCTGGCCCGAGCTTTCTTGAGGAGTGGGACGGGGAGCAGGGGCGATGAGGATCCCTGTGGTTAAGGAGCTGCAGGGTTGAATCGTGTGCGTGTCGTCGGCTTATCCATGTCTGCCGGTTCGAGCTCCTCCGCGCTTTGTATATTATTCATTTGGCGCGTCTGTTGCTTCCCGCAACACTTTTCGTGTCAAGGTGCTCGAGACGTTGATGGGCCCGGCTGGGGGCGGGTGGGGGGGGGCCTTGGGGGGGGGCGCTCACAGAGGTTGATAGAGGGGGGCCGCCCCCACCGCAGCACCGCGTGGCATTCCCACGCGTAGACGCGCCGCAGGGACGGTGGCGGAGCTTAAGTTTTGGCCAAGCTATCGTGTGAGCACGCATGGAAAACAAAAAAAACACTCGGCAGCAGTGCGGCAGCCGACGAGGGCGTTCTTTTTGTCTCGCCCCTCCTCCTACTCCTCCTCCTCGTCCCCCTCCTACTCTTCCTCCTCGTCCCCCTCCCCCTCCTCCTCCTCCTCGTCCCCCTCCCCCTCCTCCTCCTCCTCCTCATCCTCCTCGTCCCCTTCCTCCTCCTCCTCCTCTTCCTCCTCCTCCTCCTCCTCCTCCTCCTCCTCCTCCTCCTCCTCCTCCTCCTCCTCTCCTCCGCACTCGAGGTGCGGAGCTTCGCGCACTCCGCGCGTGAACTGGCGACGGCGCCGGTGCACGCGGAGCCTCGAAAAGGCCTGGACAGGCAAAACCGAACGCGGGACGACCGGAATTCCCGCCTGGAAATGGAAAACCTGAAATCCCTGGGGCACACCAAAAAATTGCCATAAACCGAATTTGACCTTCCTGAAAACCAGGACGATGAAGATAGCATCTTCGAGGCATAACCCTCGAGGAAAAACAACTCTGGCGTGGCTGGTGGAGGGCCCCCTTGGTCTCGCCGAGACCGCTCCCGACCCCATGGAGTCGTCCACGAGCTCGCACTGCCCTCTTTTGCCGGCCGCTGGCGATCCCAGCAGGGCCATCTCTCCATCCAGCATTTGGCGGCGCGCAGAGGGGGGTAGGGGGAGAGGGGAAGGCTTCTTAGAAGGAGGCTGCTTCTTAGAAGGCGCCGGCCTTGCATCTGCAGAGAAGGCCCGCACCTTCTGAGAAGCAGGGGTGCTTCTAGGGAGCCTTCCCCCTCCCCCTACCCCCCTCTGCGCGCCGCCAAAGAATGTCTTCAGCACGCTGCGTCCTTCTCGGCCTGAGCGGACGCAGTGCGGTCTCAGCGCACTGTGTTTCCCCTCCTCCTCCCCGCCTCCACTGCGGCTGCCCCTTTTGTGCTTGACGGGCGTTGTTGGGTACGCAGCCTAATATTTGTCTACCTGTGTGGTCCTCCTCTTCCTCCTCCTTGTCCTGTTCCTCCTGCCCCTCATCACGTCCCTTTGTGCTGCCTTCGAGTCAGGGTGGCATAGCCCACAGACGTCTCCTATCCTACCGCAGGTCTCACTCAGGAGGCTAGGGCGATGACGGTCCTGCGGCAGTATTACCTGTCCATCACACAGCACGATATGCGAGATGATCAGCAAGGCTTCGTGTGCGTTGTCTCCATCTCGCCTCTTCCTCCCTTCTCTCCAAACTTTCGCTGGAACAAACACCTTCACCTCACACAGCGCATGCTCCCATGATCCCTCCCTCCTCATCCTCTACCCCCCCTCCCTCCCCAAGGAGTTTGTCGGCAAGCAACGTTGCTGTCAGACGCCGCCAGAGCCCGAGTTCTTGAGCTCCCCCTGCCTCCCTCCTATCCCTCCCCCTCCATCCTCCTTACTCATCCTTCTTCTCCCCCTCTTCCCTCCTCCACCCCATTCCTCCTCCCTTCTCCTCCATCCCCCCTCCACGGGCGATAACTCCCCTGTGGCTCCACAGGGCGTGCAAGTAGGCTGGCCTGGGCGTTTCGTTGGAGAGGCCCTCGCCCCTCTCACTGCCCCGAAGCGTGATATACTTCCCAGAAGCTGCCTGCACGGAGGGAGAGCCGGGCGTTTTCAGAGTCCGGTTCTCGTTGCAGCTCCGCGCACATTCGTCTCGAGAGTTTCCAGCAGCTCCGCGGCCGGCTGCCGGCACTTGTCTCAGGTGGTGTTCTCGAGATTGGCAGGTCATCCAGAGGTAGATTCAAACGACGCGAAGATCGGGACAACATCGGATCGGGATAGCTCGAAATCTCCGAGAATCGGCGGGCTTGGAGGATGCATTGGGCGCCGCGGCCGCTCCAGAGCGCTCCGGAACGCTCTGAGAGCGCTCCGGAACGCTCTGGAGCGATTTATCCCGATCCTGGCCCTGTTTTACAGATCACCGCGTATGCTACACTGAGAGCAATCTGCGGGTGGAGAGCGGCTCCTGTTCGAAGTGCGCTCTCGCGGGAACGTCGCTGGGTTCTTCGCTCCCGCACCAGGAATCAATGGACGTCCGGGGATCTCGAGGGCCGGTTTCGTGTGGAAGGTTTTCAGACCCCGAATCATCAGGGGTACTCCAGATTTCGTAATAAAGGGAGGGGGGTCTCATTTCGGGGGGGGGTCTCTTCCAGGCTATCTTGGAGGGCCTGGGGGGTCTGGAGACGATGTTTTGGAGGGTTCTCCCACGGGGGAGGTCTGAAATGGCTTGTCTTGGAGGGTCCAGACCCCCTCCCTTTAATTACAAAATCTGGAGTACATCGGGTCAGGGGTAACTCGGGTTTGTTTTTGTTCGGGAATCCGATCCCGAGCTGCCGCGGATAATTGGGGCATCTACCGTTCTTGTGGACGAGCCTCCATTTGCAACGCCCCACATCACCGCATTCCTCCTTGCTCGAAGGACGGAAGTCGGTTTCCTTGAGGACGGCGCTCCCGCTCGAACTGCGGGACCCTGGGGTGCCCGTCCTGAGGAGGGGTGTGCGTGTCGCGCAGCAAAACAGATAATGTCTGCAGGGACCAATTTCGAAGAAGAAAACAAAACCCGATCATAGTCGTGTTTAGGGCTAGAAGGGTATGGGGTCTATTGGGCTATAGGGCTATGGGGCTATGGGGCCATGGGGCTATAGGGCCATAGGGCTATATGTCTATAGGGCTATAGGGCTATAGGGCCATAGGGCTATAGGGCTGTAGGGTTAAAGGGCTATTTGACTATGGGCTATAGGGCCATAGGGCTATAGGATATATGGCTATTGGGCTATAGGGCCATAGGACTATAGGGCTATACGGTTATACGGCTATAGGGTGACACGGCTATAGGGTTATAGGGTTGTGAGGATATAGGGCTATTGGGCTATAGGGCTGTAGTGCTACAGGGCTATGGGGCTATAGGGCTATAGGGCTACAAGGCTTTAGGGCTATAGAGCTATAGGGCTAAAGGGCTATAGGGCGATAGGGCTATAGGGCTAAAAGGCTATAGGGCTATTGGGCGATAGGGCTGTTGGGCTATAGGGCTATGGAGCTATAGGGCTACAGGGCAATGGGGCTATAGGGCTATAGGGCTATGGGGCTATCAAGCACCCGGCTATCTGGGCACCCGGGCGGGGCGCGGAAATCGGTGGCACACCTCATTTAACCGTATGAATCCGCTAGGGCCCTTCCAGAGGCAAGCTCTGATGAGGGAACTTCTCGCTGTCGCACCCCGAGGCCAGTGTTTAGGGCGGGCTGGGCGTTTCGCCTGAGACTTCCTCGCCAGGAATGACTTTGAAGCTTAAAGATTGGCAACAGTTTCACATATGGAGGGCGGGTGGTTTTCAAAATGTGGCTCTCGCCTTGGCGCCGCGCACACTCGTTCTAAATAGGGCTATGGGGTTATAGGACCATAGACCTATAGGCATATAGAGCTACAGGACGGTTGGGCTGTAAGGCTCTAGGGTTATAGGGCTGTAGGGAGATAGGGTTATAGGGCTATAGGGCTATTGGGCTATAGGGCTATAGGGCTATAGGACCATAGGGCTACAGGGCTAAAGGGCTATAGAGCTATAGGGCTATAGAGCTGTTGGACTCTAGGGCTGTAGGGCTATAGGGCTATGGGGCCATAAGGCTATATGACTATAGGGCTATAGGGCTACTGGGCTACAGGGCTATAGGGCTATTGGGCTATGGGGCTATAGAGCTATAGGGCTATAGGGCTATTAGGCACACGGGCACCCAGGCACCCGGGCACCTGGGCACCCGGGCACCCGGGCACCCGGGCGGGCCGCGGAAATCGGTGGCAAACCTCACCTAACCGTATGAATCCGCTAGGACCCCTACAGAGGCAAGCTCTGATTGGGGAATTGTTGGCTCTCCGCGCGGATTTCTTGGATCCGCGCCTGGGCCCCCCGGCGGCGCCTCCAGCGCCGCCTGTAGCGCGCTACGCGCGCCAGGGAGGGGGGTTCAGTGTTTATGTGTTTTTTCCATAATTCGGAGGGGGTTAAGGACGGGATGGTGCATTGTAGCGTCGTTGGTACTTTCTCTGGTCCTCCTCACCATCCTCTCCCCTCCCTCCCCCTCTCTCCTCCTCCTAAGACTATGCCTTTTCCTCTTCCCCTTCACCTCGTCCCCTCTTCCTCTTCTCCTATCCTTCTCCTTCTTGTCCTTATCTTCCCACTCTTCCTCCCCCTCCCGCATCCATCTTCTCATCCTCCTTCTACTGACAATCGGGGTGAATGAGACACGACATCAAAGTTGTGAATATTGGTTCCTGGTTACGGGTCGATATATTCGATTCTTCTTCCTCAGTTGGCGTCAGGCCTGGTTTTCTTGGTGACGTGGCCCCCGATCATTATCGTCCCTCCCCCCTCCCTCCTCCCTCCTCTCCCTGTCCCGCCTCCGTAGCATAGTCCTCTTTCTCCTTTCTTTCTCCCCCCTCTTCTGTCAGGCAAGCTCCAAGTGGCACGGGTGTTGCCTTCCGCTTCACAGCGTGATTGCCTGTGCGCGCCGCGGATCTTGAGACGCCGGTGTCCAGACCTCGATCGATCGATTTCAAATCCGAAGCGGTGCCGTGTACTGTCTGAGCCCGCGCGTTCTTCTGGCTGGCAGTGTAACCGGCAGTGTTCATGGGTGAAGCGCGAGAGTGATTCAGTGGGGCGAGGCATGGGCCAGACGCATCGGCCCCCACTGTCACCGAAACGGGAAAACCAGCCCACGCGCTGTTTTCTGCTTCTGGTGCGTGAGGCGACACTTCCGCCCCTCCCCGGCCTGCATCGAGGCCCTCTTTCCGCCGTCCGTGGCCACTGGCTCAGGGAGGCTCTTCCAGTCGGCCGCGGCGCGCATGGCGCGGCCCACGTGGCTGGACATCGTCCCCTCCGCCCGCCTGCTGCGCCGCGGGACCCCGCCGCCGGCCTCGCTTGCCCGCGGCCTGTCCGAGTACGGCTTCGCGGTGCTGCGCGTCACCGCGGGGGACGCGGCGCTGTTCCGCCGCTGCGCCGCGGCCTTCGCGCGCCGCCTCTTCCTGGCGCTGCCCGGGGAGGCGAAGGCCCGGCTGCGCGACGTGGACGGCGGCGGCACGCTCCGCGGGTGGAACAGGCCCTCGGCCGCCAAGGAGGTCTTCCGCGTGCTGGGCGGCACCGATGCCTCCTCCGCCCTCGCTGCTGCTGCTGCAGCTCCTCCTCCTCCTTCGGCTCCTGCGCCCCTCCGCAGCGGGCGCCACCTGCGCGGCAGCCACGCCTGGCGGGGGCCATCCGGGGCCCCAGTGTACGGACCCTCCTGGCCCCTGCCGGGAGGGCATGTGCGCTGCCAGGGCCTCGGATGGCCCTGGCCAGGCGCGGCGGTGTTGCACGGGCACCCTCTGCGCACCGCGAGTGGTGAAGCGGGACGCCCTTCCTCTGGAGCGACCCTTACTTTGGAGTGACCCCTATGCTTGGCACGAACGAAATGGACACGGAAAGAATGGGTACAATGTTCAACAGCAGTTCCTCTTCATTTTGAACAGGACTCGCTGTCCGCGCCGCCGCGCCCTGTGTCCCCTTGAGACAGAAGGCCGCCTGCCCAACAGCGGCCGCTGTTGGTTTGGGGCAACATTTGTTGTTGGGCCTTGCGCCAATTGTTTCAGTACCCATTTCGTCGTCCAAATATGCGTATATCCTCCTCCTTCGGTACCCCGCCCGCGGGGGCCCCGCCGCGGCTGCTCCGCTTGGCCGCGAGGGTGCGGAGGCGGCTGCGGCGCCTCGGCCGCGCCTGCCTGCGCGCGCTGCCGCCTCCACGGGGCGGCGCGCCGGCAGGTGCCGACGTCGCCGCCGCCGTCGTCGTGCTGCTCGTGGCTGCAGCCGCGGCCACGGCAGAGGGCGAGCTTGGGAGCGGATGGCCACCGGGGCTGGGCTTGCGGGGCGACGCACAGCCGCGGCAGGTCGCCGCTGGCGAGGGGCAGCCTGTGGTGAACAAATGAGGCCCACAGACCCCTGGGGCTGGTGGGTGGACCTCGCGGGGCGCGACAGTTTTTTCGGATCACATGCGGCAGGGCTGGGAGAGCTCGGGGAGCCATCGCGCCGCGGATGATGGCAAACGGCATGAACGACGAGGAGGGGAAGGGGAAAGCAGCAGCAGGAGGAGCAGAAGAAGGAGGAGGAGGAGGAGGAGGAAAAGGAGAAGAACGAGCGAAAAGAGGACAGTATTTGTTTGTGGACGTCCTGCTCATTTTTCCCACGCCCTTTTTTGTTGTGCGCGCCGAGCTTCGTTCTGTGCCTGGCAGGCTCGCCTTTTTGGACGGTGGGCGCGGCGGCCTGATGGCTTGCCTTTTTTGGCTGGCTTCGCTGCGGGGCGCGGCGGGAGGGGTCCCTGGCAGGTTTTTTGGTTGCTTTCGGGCTCTCGGGGCCCTCGGCGGGCCCCGAGGCAACCGAGAAACTACCGAGCTGGTCCTGGCGGGAACTCCAGGGTTCTGGGCCCGCTTCCCCCAGGGCCCGGTTCCATCGTGGCGACGGGACCCCCGTTCGACTGCGCAACAGGGAAACAAGGTGGCGGTGGCTGCGCAGACGGCCCCTGCCTCTGCCGCCCTTGCCTCCCGCCCTCCCCCCCTCCCCCAGCCCGTGTTGCTCCTGTCGCCTTCTCGCTGGCGGCCGGGCGTTGGCGCTGATCGCCGGAACCCCCGCGGCGCGTTCCAACT
>CAUYUJ010014517.1:111549-114049 GCA_963575745.1 Prorocentrum cordatum
GCCGTCCTACTTCATGTGTTTACCTACTTCTTCCGACCGACGAGTAAGTCGTTCGTCCCCGCTTGTTGTCGTTGTTGTTTGCCTCGTAAGGCATCTGGGGGTCTTAACTTATTGGAGGTATCTGGAGGCGTTTTGGGAGCCTCTTGGGCAGTCAAGCAAACGCCTTGGTATGTCTTGGGGCAGTACGGGGCCAGTTTGGTCGCCGTGCTGGGCCATCCTAGCCCCCTTGAAGTCACATTCATATGTATTGGATGCTATGTTTGGCGATCTCGGCCGTCTTGGAGGCAGGCGATGACGATTTTTCTGTGCCCTCATGTGGGCCGCCTCGGCACCCTCTGCTGTCCCTCTTCTGTGCCCTGGAGGCCGCCTTCGGAGCGATGCTGGGGCTCTCTCTGGCGGTCGTGGGCAATCTTGAGACCGAAGCGGCGGGAGCTTATACAGGTTCAGCGGCGTTCAGGGACTAAGGTCCCAGGGCCCCACACTTTTCCGAAACTCCCCCCCCTCCCCAGTGACCGGAACAGAACAGCTGCGCGGATCGACGTGGCCACTCAGAATCGGGCTAATGGGGTCTTTCGAAATGGGGCCGCGAAACGTGCGCGCAATAGTTCATGCAGTAGTTGGAAACGATCAGATACATCGTACCGTGCCTCGTGCAGTAGTCGGGGTGCAATAGTTTGCTCTCGTGAAGTCAATAGATGATCTCTGCGATGTAATAGTTCGTGTTCTCGTTGTCTGCGAGCAATAATTTGCAATAGTTGGCCTGGCACGATGCAATAGTTGCGTCTGGTCATGCAAAATGACGCAATACTTGAGCCTGCGGGCGCAATAATTCGCAATAGTTGCGCGCAGTCGTTGCGCGCAATAGTTCCACGCAGCGAATTATTGCAGCTGCGATGTACGACCCCATTTCCAAATGCCCCATTTCCCCGGAACCAAGCCACAGCTTCAAAGTTCCGCCACGCTCAGAGGGGGGGTGGGAGGGGGGGGGGCTTCTTGGAAGCACCCCTGCTTCGTAGAAGGCGCGGCCCTTATCTATAGATGTATGGCCGGCGCCTTCGAAGGAGCAGTCTCCTTGTAGGAAGCCCCCTCCCTCGACCCCGTTGCGCGCGCCGCCAAGGGTCCAGAGCTGCAAAGTGGAATGAGCTGGAGCATAGTTTTGCGCATCATGAATGAGCCTGCCAGCCGCGATGCCTAGGCCATTAACATATTTACACGTACGCGGTTAGCTTCCCCTGGAGTGCGTGTCAACGCGGACGTTCGTGCAGGCAAGACCGCGGAGGGCGTACATGTACATATGTCGTTGCTCGCCCATAAGCCAGCCGAGCCGCTTCAGATTCCGTGCCTTTTCAGGCGCTCTGGCCCCGCCCCGCTCAGTCCCCCCGCGTGGACACGCTTGCGGGCCCCGTCACCGTGACCGTCCACCCTTCCCTCTCTCTCTCTCCCCGGTAACAGAATTCCCCCCCTGAGTCCAGGGCTCGCACTTCTTTTCCCGGGGGGGGACTATTTCAGCCTCGAGATCGGCGGAAATGATTGCAGACGGCTTGAATACTACGCCGAGAGACTCCAAAGAGTGCCATGACCTGCCCAAGACGGCGCTGCAGCGCTCCAACACAGCCCTCAGTTGCCCCAAGACGGCCGAAGAGGCCCCTAGGACCTAGGAGCCCAAGAGAGCCCCATGAGACCCCCCCCAGGGAGCCTGACGAGGCACAACTCATTGACACCCTCGTGGTTCCCAATGATTTTGCGTTCTCACGTGTTTTAGTTTCCGACAGCCCAAGACGGCCCCACAAGGCATCCAGATCATCCCAAGACGGCCCAAAAGTACCCCAAGAGAGCCCCAAGACGGCCCAAGAGGGCCCCATGACGGCACAAGACGGCCCAGGAGTGCCCCAGGAGACCCTGTAAGGGCTCCAAGAGGGGCCAGGGGGGGCCTTGGGGAGCTGCTTCAGTCGGGCCTGTCCCTCTACAGGGGGGAGTATCAAACAATAGTCAAACAGAAGTTGGGGGGCGATTTGTTGTTGGCATTCGTTTACCACTTTTGGTGCATGTTCAGACTACTCTTATTTTGTTGCTCCAAATCCGCCTGTAGGGGGACATGCCCGACCTACAGTCAAAAACCCTATTGAGGACGCGCGACGTTGCTCAGGGTATCCTTGCGTCCTTGCTCTTCCTTGCTCTTGCGTCCTTGAGGTGTTCGTCGCCCGCCGCCACAGAAACCCCAACTTCGGCTTCCAAGGGTCTTGCGTCCTTACCGCGCGTCCTTATTAGGTTTTTGACTGTATAGACATAAACTTGTAGCGCTCCGCGCGGATCTCTTGGATCCGCGCCTGGGCCCCCCGGCAGCGCCTCCGACGCCGCCCCTGGCGCGCTCAGGGAGGGGGCTCCAGCGCAGATCCAAGAGGTCCGCGCGCAGCACCAAAAGTTTATGTTTATGGCGTGTTTGTTTCTTGTACTATCTTCCATTCCTCCTCTCTCGTCCCTCCTCTCCTCCGTCCCTTCT
>CAUYUJ010014517.1:119049-131549 GCA_963575745.1 Prorocentrum cordatum
GGAGGGGAGAAGACGGGCAGCGGCAGCCCCAAGACGAGGAGCAGCAACAGCAGCAGGAGAAAGGGGATTCGATCCGAAGGAGGAGCAGAAGGATGAGGGTGAACGCCACGCAGCCCAAGGATCCCCTGCGCTGCAATGTGAAGCTCCACGACGGCGCACCGCAGCGCAGTGCACAGCCGGGCAGGGCAGGGCGAAGAAACTGTGCGCACGAGGAGCAAAGGCAGAGCGACTCAGGGATGATAACTCGGAGCAGCCTCAGGATGAAACGGATCTGTTCGACCCCGTGTTCGACGCAAGTTCGACTCAGGTTCGACTCAGGCTCGACTCAGGCTCGGTTCAAGGTCGACTCGAACCGACGGACGTTCGTCGCAGCTTCGACGCACGAGTGGAGCGAGTGGCTCCGGGAAGGTCCCCCGGCGGAACGGGCCAAGGCGAATGGATGAAACTGAAATTCGAGCAAGTTTGCCAGGGCCTTGCTGGAGGCCTCCTCGGGCGCCTCTTGGCGAGCGCCTCGGACGACAGGAGACGCCAGTAAGACAGCAGTCCAGCAGGGCCCTCCACGGCCTGGCGTGAGCAAGAGAGCCAGCGCATTCGCGCCAGCTCGAGTACAATCACGTCATGGCCTTGTCAGCCGTGTGGCACCCCACGCGCGTGGGCTGTGGACGGGGGACCCCTTGTCCTGCATTTGAGCTTTGTTTGTTCGGTGCTCGATCATGGGCCGCATCTTGCCCCAGAGGATTCAACCTTTGTTGCGTTCGGGCCCCGTCGGAGGCGTGCCACGAGCACTGCATCGAGAAGGCGAGCACCGAGGAGGGCGCGGAAGTCGTCGCAGGCGCTGCCGCCTTTGTCGTTGCTGCTGGTTCTTCTCGTCGTCCTGTGCATCCTCCCTTCGCATGCCCGCGAGACCTCGCGGCATCTGAACATCAGATCGGTCTCAGCTGAGAAGAGGCGACCTTGCAGCACAGGTAAGCAGGTGTTCAGGTAGGACGACGCCCATCTGGTCACTCCGAGCTGATTTAGCGAGCTTGACAAATTATACTAGCTTGACGCTCGCTTGCCGTATATTGCTTTGCGCTTACCATTGGCTCGCGTTCCACCTGCTGATACATAGATTGCCCAGTTATGTGCTGGTTTCGGCTAGCCTTCAACACTTCAACGACCAGAGGAGAGACACAGCGTTCGGGCCCGGCCAGGTTCGTGTTGCACACGTTCAGCTGTGATCTTGCATGTGTTCCTTGTTCTCATTGTCACCAGCCCCTGTCCTCGTGCGACACTTTCTTCTCCGTGCAGCAGTCACTCACTGTCTCCTCCCAGGCGCGGGACTGCGTGCCCCATACAATTGCCCTCTTAGAACACCGCCCTTCGGGGTTGGAATGCGGGCCGTATGGCATCTCATCGCATGTAAGGGTGACCGAGCTTGCTCCCTGGATGAGGCTCTGGCGGCAAGATCGTATCCAAGATGTTGAACGCGGGCATCCGCATGGGCAAGCTCGTGCGAACCCGCACCAAGATCGGCAAGGGCTCCGTGTCGGCACGCCACCCGCCAGCCTCTGCGGGACACCCTTGCGGTTGGGCGCGAGGAGAGATGATCGGAGAGGGGGAGAGGCGACATTGCCACCACAGGCGGTCCACCTCCGACAAGGAGGTCAACGATGCCTCCCGGAGCTGGAGATTGGAGATGTCTCGAGCGGGGTGCCGCAGGAAAGGAGGGCCACACCACTGAACAGAAGTACCACCGAAAAACAAACTAAGTCACACCTGTGCTTCAGAAGACCCTGAAATGCTTCACACTGTGGCTTAGAGAGGGGCATAGAGTTAGACACATCGAGTGATCATGGAGACGAGGGGAGACAATCGGCGCCCGACCGATGTCAGGTCTGTTTCCGTTCATACTCGGATTCTTAGGAGCCGATTTAGGGCCCAGGCAAGCTTTGTAGGGAAAGATCTGTCTTCCGTAGTGCTTGTCCTCTGGCGACCACTATCGAAAACCAGGACCGTCAACCAACAGTCCCGGACGAAAAAGTTGGTTGTTGGAAGAGGTCGAAAGGTCTGGGTGCCGCGCATTGATTTTGTTACAACTACGAATCGGATCGCGAATACGAATGCGGGAAGTACTTTGAAATCGAAAGGAGGAGACCGGCATGGGGATTGGGACATAGGACAGGATGCAAACAATGGTGAAGAGGATAGAGGTTTGGGAATAGGGAAAGGAAAAGGAAGACGGCGGAGACAACGGAAGACAACGGGAGACTATTGGAGACAAGGGCAGACCTCGCGAGACAACGGCAGAAAACGGGATACAACGGCGCCCGACTGATTCCCGATACGGCCCCACCAGTACGAGACAAGAGTTGTTTAGGAAAGTGGTGTGGGAAACAACGTTCTTGGTGGTGGTGCCGTATTCCCTTACCCCTTGGAGGAAGGGGAAGGAATTTGGCAGGACATGGACTCCCACCCATGTGAGCAGCTCGAGCGGCAGTTGGCCGTGGGAGCTTCTTGCAGATGTCTTTTTCTGTCTCGTCCGCACTCCGCATGCGTGCCAGATGCGCCGTCCGTCCCTCCCTTCACTCCTCCTCCTCCTCCGTGCCTCTGTGCCTCCGTGCCTCCTCCTCCTCCTCCCCCTCCTCCTCCTCCTCCTCCTGCCTTGTCTGTGGGTCAAGGCGCAGCTGGAACGATGCAGGGTCAGGAACGTATTCCCGGCCGTGCGTCCCTTGAGAGTGTGGCCCGCCAGACTCGTTCGCGCCAGGGGCGTCTTCCTGATGGGAAGACGACCCCGTATCGTTTGCCCGCGAGATGCCTTGGGAGTCGTGCATTCAGTATCGTTTAACCGACCCCCATCCCCATCCTCATCCCCTTCGAGACCCCTACCAAAGTACCACCCCGGTTGGGGATACACCCCTCGAAGCCCGAAGGGAACGGCCCATATCCCCGTCTAGGGGGGTGAATCGGCCAGTGGGGACCAGGCCACGCCGTTGGGGATTGGGATCGGCTAAACGATGCTCGGTATCGCTTGCCCGCGAGATGCCCTGGGAGCCCTGCGTGCCGTTTGTGTTGGACCGGATGTGCAGCCGCAGCATAGACACGGATTTTCGATTGCGCCCGCAGAGCGGGAGTCACGGCGGGACCCCGGGGGGGGATTTCGCACGCCGATCTCGCAAGCAGTGGGTGTTCGGGGGACGGCCTCGCCGAGGGTCGACGCCAGCCGTTGCAATCTCCCGTGGGGGGTCGCATTGGCGGCCGTTGGGGGCTCGGTCGGTGTGGGGGGGCCAGCTAGGGGCCAAAAAGGGGCCCGTGGGGCACGAAGTGCGTGAGAGGGGGGGGCGTGTCGAGTTGAGGCTCCAGGGAGCCGTCTCGGGGGCCAGCGGAGCGCCCAACGTGCTCGAAGCGCGCGAGAGGTGCGCCGAGTTGAGGTCCCCATCAGAACGGAAGGACCAATCGCTTGTATTGGTACGCCTTCCGGTAGCCTCGAGGGCCCGAATCACTGGTGGTTTGGGGCGTCCCAGGAGAACACGGGGCAGGGCATGCTTAACTGATATGTTTCTGTTTCGAGGGTATGCGCACGGAGCCTGGCATGATGCAGCATCAATGTGCCAGCGGAATACGCGGAGCTGCTCGTAGAATGTGTTTTACGCATGTTTCTCACCATTACCATGTCATCATCCTCATCCTCATCCTCATCATCATCATCATCATCATCATCATCATCATCATCATCATCATCATCATCATCATCATCATCATCATCATTAGCAGCAGCAGCAGCAGCAGCAGCAGCAGTATCATAATCATCGTCATCACCATCATCATCATCATCATCATCAACAACATCATCATCGTCAGCAGCATTACCATCATCATCGTCAGCATCATCAGCATCAATATCATCATCAGCATCATCAGCAGCATCATCTTCATTATCATTAGCATCATCAGCAGCATCATCATCAGCATCACCACCATCATCAGCAGCAGCATCACCCTCATCATCAGCATCTCATCATATAATCTCGATGTATAACACGGCTCATCTTCGCTCATTCCGTTGGCACATATTGTATGTGGTGTTTCGTGGTTTTCGGCCAGACTGGGTCGTGGGCAAGAGGCCTCCTTCCTTCCCTTCCGTCCAGTCGCCTCCTCCCTACCCTCCCTTCTTCCTCCTTCTTCCCACCCCCTCCTTGCTTTCCCGTGTTGGGAGGCTTGCTAGGGTCTCTCTCGGGAGGCCTTTCGGGGCCTGTTGGCAGAATTCGGGGGCCTTGACGGCCTCTTCGGGCCTCTCGGGTGTGTCGTCTGTTTTTGACCAGAGGTGCAGCCGCAGCATTGGTATGACTTTTCTATCTCGTTCTCCCTTTGTCGGGCGTGTGTGTTCTGGAGGACCTGGTTCAGAGCCCTGAATCATCAGGGGTTACTCGGGTCAGGGCTAACTCGGGTTAGTTTTTTCGGGAATCCGAACCCAAGATATCCTGGGCCCGAGTTACCCTGGATAATTCGGGCGCCCAAAGCCCCAACTCATCAGGGGTAATTTGGGTCAGGGCTAACTCGGGCTCGTTTTTCGGGAACCCAAGCCCGAGTTACCCCGGACTCGAGCTACCCTGGATAACTTCGGGCGCCGACCTGGCCGTGGAGACCCGAGGCGTGGTGGGGGCTCCAGAGGCGAGGGGCATCCTCTTCCCCACAGAATCTTGAGGGCGCCCCACGGGGTCGAAGAGGGAAAAGGGCGTACAGAGGAGACCCATGCCAAGAAACATCCTGCTTGCCTCCGGGGTGCCCTGGGTTTCTTGCGTTTCGATGGTTTTGCTATGGAAAGCGTGGCGTTCCCACACCAAAAATCAAGGGATGCCTTGGAATTGCTGGGTTGGGTTCCTTGTGGAAGATTACTTGTGGTCGGGCTCCTACTGTACAGCAGGTTCGAGTCGTGTCGACCGGCGGCGACCCCTTCCGCCGAGAGCGCCAGGGTGGCCCTGAGAAGATCCAAGCAATCCGCGGGGAGCTCCAAAAGTTGATGGACATGCAGTAAGATGTTCCGCAGGGGGACTGGAGGAATGTGGATACCCTGTCCGGAGCCTTGAACTATCGCAGGCATCATGGCCCTTATTATTGTTGTTTCAATGCAGTCCTGGGCCTCCTTCGTCCGCGTCCGCGCAGTACCTCAGGCCATGATGCGCTAATCGCCCTCTCCCTGGCCTGACCGGCACCCTCTTCGGCGCACCCGAAAAATCTGCGTGTGCAGCGGGCTCGTCCACAATTGTCACCCCCGTCCCTATCGTCACGCATGTCCTCATGTTAAGTACGTGCGCATGTGCTGCAACACCTGAACGAATGCGTGTTCGGGGTACTCTACGAGGGACAGCTTTCTCCGCAGCGCGCTCGTCGCTCAGCCTTCGGCCGCCTCTGGGCGACGACGGTACTCTGATTGTGGCTCCCCCCCCCTTGCTCGATCTTACCTGATTTGGTTTTTCCGTTTGCCCCTTATGCCTCTCTTCCGCTTGCATCTCCGTGTTTGCGGACTCTGCGGCAGGTGTCTAGCGCTGCCGTCGAGCTGTGGATGTCCAGGCGCATTTGCTTAGCTTTACAAGTGCGAGGAGGAGGATTATGAGGAGGAGGAGGAGGAGGAGGAAGAGCAAGAGGCGAAATGCAAAGAAGTGGGTTGAGGAGAGCAGGATAGTCAGGGGGAGGAGGAGGAGGAATGAAAATGACTGAGCATAGTTTCCTGTAATCGTGCAAGTTCGACGCATTTTTGCGGGTCCACCGTTCCCACCGTCGTGAGTCACGTAAGTCTTTGGACGTGCCTGGTCAATTTCCCACAACATGTTCGGTGTGCAGCTAGGCGCGACCTCTTACTCCAGCCCGCTACTGAAAGGATCCAGCTCCATAGCCGCACGCCAAGCTCACGGTGGCAGGCGCCAGGCGCCTTGAGCCGAACATGTAGCCAGCGGGCGCGCGCGCGCCAGCTCGTGGCGGCGATGGCATCGACGGCGACGGCAGCAGTGACTCGACCTGCCTTGCGCAGGAGGAGGCAGGAGGAGCAGGCAGGAGAAGGAGGAGGAGGAGGAGGAGGAGGCAGGAGGAGGAGGAGGGAGGAGGAGGAGGAGGAGAGGAGGAGGAGGAGGAGGAGGAGGAGGAGGAGGAGAGGGGAGAGAGGGGGGGAGGAGAGGGAAGGAGGAGGAGGAGGAGGGGAGGAGGAGGAGGAGGAGGAGGAGGAGGAGGAGGAGGAGGAGCGCGCAGCTGCGCCGGCGCTCGGCCGCGCAGGCGCCCGCGCGCGCCCCGCGCGCGGGCCACGGGGGGCCCGGCCACCACCTGAGGTGCCAGGACCCCCCGACCGCGGACACGACGCAGTCGAGTTCGCACGCCGTCTAGACGTAAGAGTGACCTTTCGCCGGAGTGACCTCTGGTGCGGGCACAGATGGGTCCCCAGATGGCTAACATCGAGGCAGGGAGGAGGAGGAGGAGGAGGAGGAGGAGGGGGGCACGAGCCAGGCCGACCAGGAGGAGGAGGAGGAGGAGGGGGAGGAGGTAGGACCAGTGCAAACCCAAGACCCATCAACGATGCTCAACGATGTTGGCATAAACCCTCCCTCCAAGCTCCCCTCCAAGCTTCCTCTTTCACAGGCTCCTACAAGGGTTCATGCATCTCCCCTGAGGGAACCGCCTCATCGGGAGACAGAAACCGCCCCCGATCCGCAAGCTCCTGCAGTATGTTATGACGACTGCGCGCGGCGCGAAGGCGAGAGCCAACGTAACACCGCCGCCCTCAGCCTGCGAAGCTTCTTCAGTGCTTCCTCCTCCTCCTCCTCCTCCTCCTCCTCCTCCTCCTCCTCCTCCTCCTCCTCCTCCTCCTCCTCCTCCTCCGCTCCTCCTCCTCCTCCTCCTCATCCTCCTCCTCCTCCTCCCCCTCCTCCTCCTCCAACGCCCGTGCCCGGCGCCTAAAAAGGCGAGCGCCACGGCCGAAAAAAGGCGGCCCGCCCTCGCCCCGTGCAGCGCCTGCAGGCGCGTTTGCGGCACGGAGGCGAGAGCCACACTTTGAGAGGTGCCCAAAAGAGGCCCAAATCCTGCGCTTCCTCGAGCGACTGAAGGGCAGTCCTCATTCCTCCTCCTCCCCCTCCTTCTCCTCCTGTCCCTCCTCCTTTCCCTCCTCCTCCTCCTCTTCCCCCTCCTCCTCCTCCTCCCTCCTCCTCCCCCTCCTCCTCCTCCTCCTCCTCCTCCTAGGGAAATCCATGCTTTTTTGCTTTCCCGCCGGTTCGCTCTTTGAGCCGTCTTGGGCGCCCCAACGACCCGCGGACCCCCCCGTACATTGTGAGAGTGGCCCGCCATCAGTCCGTTGAATTCTGTCGCTCGAAGTTGAAGATGAATGTGCGCGGCGCTACGGCGAGAGCCACAATCTGAGAGTGGCCCGCCATCAATCCGTGTAATTCTTTCGTCGAAGTTGAAGATGGATGTGCGCGGCGCGAAGGCGAGAGCCACAATTTGAGAGTGGCCCGCCATCAATCCGTTCACTTCTTTCGAAGTTGAAGATGAATGTGCGCGGCGCTAAGGCAAGAGCCACAATTTGAGAGTGGCCCGCCATCTATCCGTTCACTTCTTTCGAAGTTGAAGATGAATGTGCGCGGCGCTACGGCGAGAGCCACAATCTGAAAGCGGCTCGTCCGCCGTCGGTGAAATGGCTGACAACATGCTCGCTCCGGGATCAGAAGCGGCAGGGACGTCTCAGGCGAAACGCCCGGCCCGTTTTGCCGGCTTGGGCCTCGGGGTGCGACAGGGAGGAGGTTTTGTATGAGGAAACGACTGAGGGGAGGGAGGAGCACCAGTGAGAGGGAGGAGGGAGGAGGGAGGACGGAGAGGAAAACGAATGGGAAGAGGGAGGAGGGAGGAGGGAGGAGGGAGGAGTGTTTGTATGAGGAAAGCGATTGGGGGGAGGGAGGAGCACCAGTGGGAGGGGGAGTTTCAACAGAGGCGTGGACGGCGGGTTCGTGCCGCGTCGGCGCGGCGTCGGCGCCGGCGCGGGCGCTCCCGGTTGTGAAAGCCGCCAGTAGCCCAGAACCGGCCGACATTGAAAGATTTGAGTTTTGGGGGAGGCTACGACTCGGCCGCGGTGTCAGGATGTTTCAGGAGGAAAAGAAACACACAGACACAATTAATCCTCGACTTCCCCGGAAAATATTGGAAAATATGGGCAGTGGGGGGGAAGACAGAAACACAGAAAATATGGGAAAATATGGGGAATTCTTTTATTTGTGTGTATTTATTTGTGTGTCCTGGGGCCCCTTCAGTCTTGCGAAGCGGGGGATTACACTGCAGTGCCCGCCAGGTGTATGCGCGACCTGAGCAAGCAGGCCGCCAGCGCCAAGGTCTGCGTCCTCGGCGCCGGCAAGATGTCGAGGACCCGTCACGGAGCAGGGGGCAATGACGAGGAGGAGGGTTGAGGTTTTTGTCTGTGGGAAAAAACACACATGAGTCTGTGGGAAAAACACACGTGAGTCTGTGTTTTCCCACACGGGGAGGAAGGTTTGAGGTTTTTGTCTTGCTCCGTCTCTCTCCCCTCGGGGGTGGACAGAACCCCCAACAGCGACACGTCGATTCGTGAATTGTCCGTTTTCGGTTCTCGAGAGGGCGCCGCGGCCGTTATTTTCCACGCTTGCGCCCGCCAGGGTTGGGCCTCAGGTCGTTTTCACTTAACCACGTTTTACTAAAGGGAGGTCTGTCCATCCCCGATCCCCGGCCTTCCCCCTCACCCTCCACCCAGCTCATGGCGCCCTTTCACTGTTCTGGCATGGCGGCCTGCGGCTCTACGTATCCCGCAGAAGCGCGCCGTCTGCTGCCCACGAGCCGCATATTCGAGTTTTTTCTTTCTCATATGCTGATTATTTCGATCATGGTACGACCTTCTTATTATCATTATAGATGCTTCGTGTAACCCCAGCAGACCATCCTGACACGATGCCCAGGCGAGTTGCCCTGATCAGGGATGTGTTGGAGCATGCAGTGGAACAGGAGGCTGGGGAAGCCGTCGTACTCCAAGGAGGGGAGGATGGAAAGGGAATCGTCGTCGTCGGAGGAGGAGGGGGAAGAGGAGGAGGAGGAGGGAGAAAAGGGAGTGGTGAGGGGGTGGAACATACGGAGGAGGAGGAGGAAGCGGAGGAGGAGGAGGAGGAGGAGGAGGGCGAGCAGAGTGGCCAGAGGCCTTGGATGCCTCTCGGAGTCTCTTCGGATGTCTCTTGAATTTTTTGTGGAGTCCTCTTCGGGCGTCCAGGGGGCTTCTTGGTGGTCCAGGGGGCCTCCTGGAGCGTCTTGGGTGCCTCAGGGGAGCCTCTTGGGGCCTCCTGGGCGCCTCTTGGGGCCCTCTTTCGGCACTCTTGGGAGCCGGGGGGGCCATCTTGAGGCCAAATTGGAGGAGACGTATCAAAAGGGTTCTCAATTGGGGTTTTCCTAGGAGGCAAACATCGGCCCAAAGCCTAAGTACTATAACTGATTTGTGCCTTCTAGCCGCTGCCTTCGTAGACGCTCCAATCGGTCACGAACCCCCCCGTCCAGGTCCAGGGGGAGGGGAGGTTGAGGCGTACTTCCCTCCGCCAAGGGGAAGAAGGAGCAGACGGAAGAAAAACCGCTCCGAACCACTCACGCCCAGAGGGCTGGCGGGATTCTTCATGTGTTTATTACTGTTACTCGTGTCTTCCTGTTATTCCTACTCGAACAGAGGGGTCTGTGGGTATTCTTATCCGCGCACGCTCGCCCATCAGTTCTCGCCTGATAGAGCTACGAACTACGGGCACCGATCGTGGAGCGCAGGTGGGCAGGACCTGCGACAAAGAGGAAGCTTAGGAGGATTTTAGAGCAGGGCGTGCCATAGGTCACCGTGTCGCGAGGCATGAGTTGGAGTGCTCTCGGGTCCCCTGTAGTTGTAAGTCGGGCACGCCCCTTTCTACAAGAGGAAAATTCAAGAATGGTGCAACCATGGGGACGATTGTTCGTACTCTGTTGACTATGTTTGATTATGTTTTGACTGTAGGATATGCCCGGCCTGACTGTAGTCCCCTGTCATCCGTCCATGTGGACTGAGCAACGAATCACTGCTGCCACACAACGTTGGGCCGAAGTCTTCGAGTAGGGGATCGACTACAGAATCGATGTGCCCAAAAATTCACTTCCTCGTCGAGTCTACGAGCAAGACGTCGCACTTCCATGGGCTCGACAAAAACGAGTCTGGGGGCAGATCCAGTCCAAGCGATTGGACCGTGTGTGCCTCCGGCTCTCGTGCATCGTGCCGACCACATGCTCCGGCACGGGCGCGCGCTCCCTGCCCGCGCCCGCCCGGCCCGGAGGCTCCTGGCGCTCGCGCTGTTCAGCAAGCTCCCGGAGGTCCAGTTCACCGTCGTGAACAGGCCGTGCCCTCCAGCCGCACGAGCGATCGGTGTTTCATTCGCTGATTTGCCGATCGGCGTGGGCCCCAGAACTCGGAGGTGGATAGACCTCCTACCCTGACACGTCGATTAAGGAATTGGCCGTTTTCTCTTCGCGAGAGGGCGTCGCGGTCGTTATTTTTGCGGGTCCAGGTCCGTCGGTTTCGGTCCCAGGCCGCTTTCACTAAGGGGAGGTTTACTAAAGGGAGGTTTGTCCACCGCCGAAGAACCTTCCCTTCTCCCCCCCTGGAGCAGGTCTTGGCCGCTTTTTGGTGGCGCCGGCTTCCAGCGGGCGGAGTCTCCCCCAGAGGCCGCACTCTTTGCAAGCAGTCGCACGGATCAGAGGTCTGGAGCCAGACCGCCCCTCTCCCCTCCCCCCCCCCTCCTCCTCCTCCTCCTCCTCCTCCTCCTCCTCCTCCTCCTCCTCCTCCCTCCTCCTCCTCCTCCTCCTCCTCCCCTCCTCCTCCTCCTTCCCTTCTCTCCTCCTCCTCCTCCTCCTCCTCCTCCTCCTCCTCCTCCTCCTCCTCGTCCCCTCCCCTACCACCCAATGTCGAAACGCCGAATAAAAAAAAAACACTCACCGGATGTGGCGCGGCCGCTCTGAGGCACGGCCGAGCTCGACCAGTGGCTAGACCCTCGAAGCCTCAGCCCTCGCGAGTCCTCCTCGTCAGCCTCCCCCGCCCTCCCTGCATCCCTCGAGCTCCCCCTGGGCTCGCTCTCGAGCTGCACGTCGATGCCACATGAGCATAAACCTTCAGGAGGGGAAAAAACACACAGACACAATGAATCGTCGATCCCCAGGAAAATATCAGAAAATATGGGAAGTGGGGGGGAAGATAAAAACCCAGAAAATATAGGAAAATATGGGGAATAGTTTTATTTGTGTGTATTTATTTGTGTGTTCTGGGGTCCCTTTAAACTTTCGCAGTTCCGCGCAGATTTCTTGGATCGGCGCTGCCCCCCTCCCCTGGCGGCGCCTGCGGCGCCGCCCCTTGCTCTTGCCGCGCGCTAGCGAGGGGGCTCCAGCGCCGCTCCAAGAAATCCGCCCGCACCCCCGGGAAGTGATGGCTGGGTCGTCGTGTGTTCTTCTGGCCGAGAGTGATTCGCAGGTCGTGCCTCCCAAGTCAAGGGCTCCCTCGCGTCCTCCGTTTCGCGCCCCACGTCATTCTTGGCATTCCTGGGGCAGCCTGGCCCTTGGAAGGGTCTCGTGCCCTGTCCGATCAAGCTCGACTGTATCCATGGGGTTCCGAAGCAGCAGGTGGGCCAAGCAGAGGTGGGGTCCTGCAGGCAAGCCTCGCCGTCGCTGTGCTTTGTGAGGTGGTGGCGCCATGGCTTTCAATTCGCATTTGAGCCTGCGTAGGAGTATCGGGACTCGCGCAATCCGTCTGCGATGCGTCACACGTGCGACCAGGTGAAGCCAGAAGGAGCATACCGCCAGGGCCAGCTGGGCACGGGCACATTCTCGACGGCCTATCCGGGCCAGAACAAACAATCGCAAACAATCGGACGCGGGATGGGGTGAGAGGTCCGGGGGGGTACTTGCCACGAATCATGACGTCGGATGTCTGGGGAGAGTGGGGGGGAAGCAGGCCCCCCTCATCTCCCTTCTCCTTCGCTGGGCAGTGCACCTCCTCTTCGCCAGCCCTCCCTCGTTCTCTGGCGTCGTTTGTTACCGTGTCTCCTCCGTGCAGCGTCAGCTTCTCAGGTGCCGCCCGTCCGACCCTCGACCCCGTCCCCATCGGGTGCGTCCGAGCAAGGGGAGCCGTGACTGCAATCGGCGTGCGCCCCGTGCTTCGTATGTTTCACCCCTCCCTGCGACTCGCATCGCACGGTGCCGTCCACGTGATCCAGCTTCCCTCCTTCCTCGGAGAAGTGAGCAGGGGCGGGCCTTCTCCGAAGGATCGGGAGTCCCCTTGCCTTCTGAGAGGTTTTCTGAAGCCTTCCCCGAAGACACAGAAACCGTTCAGAAGCTCGGCATCGCTCGGACGTGTACATTTTTCCTTCGGCGAGGGCCATCGAGGAGCATCCTTGATCATTTGGCGAAAAACCACCCACGAAACGAAAAAACACACAGGGAATGGACGTCCGAGCGATGGCCAGGAAGGCCGC
>CAUYUJ010014517.1:134049-141460 GCA_963575745.1 Prorocentrum cordatum
CTCAGCCCGCCGCCCTCCCAGGGGGCAGGCGGGCCGCCCGCCTTCCCATGAACCGCTCGCTCTCCGTCCAGCTCTCTCCTCCTCCTCCTCCTCCTCCTCCTCCTCCTCCTCCTCCTCCTCCTCCTCCTTCTCCTTCTCCTCCTCCTCCTCCTCCTCCCCTCCTCCCCCTCCCTCCTCCTCCTCCTCCTCCTCCCCTCCTCCTCCTCCTCCTCCTCCTCCTCCTCCTCCTCCTCCCCCTCCCCCTCCTCCTCCCTCCTCTCTCCTCCTACTCCTCCTCCCTCCGCCTCCTCCTCCTCCTCCCCTCCTCCTCCTCCTCCTCCTCCTCCTCCTCCCCTCCTCCTCCTCCTCCTCCTCCTCCTCCTCCTCCTCCTCTCCTCCTCCTCCCCTCCTCCTCCTCCTCCTCCTCCTCCTCCCACTCCTCCTCCTCCTCCTCCTCCTCCCCCTCTCCGCACGGGGTCGCCCGAGGTCGCCCCGATGGACCAGATGTGGGACGTCATCGCGGACAGCGACGTGGTCTTCGCGGCCACCGGCGCCAAGGACCCGAGGCGGAGGTTTCGGACGTGCGTTCCGCCCTGTCCTCCTTTTTGTTCACCCTCGCTGGCCCCTCTTACCACCTACCACCTCGCTTCATCCTCCCTCCCTCCGCCCCATCCATCTTATCTCCTATCTCCCCCATCTTTACCCCCTCCCTGCTCCTTCGATGCTATCTGGATCCCTCCCTCCCTCCATCTCCCTCTCTCTCCTCTCTCTCTCTCTCTCTTTCTCGTCCTGCCTTGTTATCGCTGTAGGCTGTAGGAACTTGGGCGACTCGTGAAAGTATTCCGGTTGCTCCTTCAAAATACCGACTGCCATTGCCAGGATCCCATAATCACCAAGGCCGACATTGAGAAGTTGGGCAAGAAGATCATGCTCGTGGACGGTGGGCGAATGTTTGGGGAGGAGAGGAGGATCATGGAAGGGTGTCCCTTGGGGGGATCCACGAACTGTTCTGTTGGAAGAAAAGGATTACAACTACACGGCAGAACGACAGGAAGGGACAGAGAGAGAGAGTGAGAGAGAATGAGAGAGGGAGAGAGAAAGACAAACAATAATCAGGAAGGACGAGGACAAGGAGAAGGAGGAGGAGGAGGAGGAGGAGGAGGTAAAGGCCAGGACGAAGAGGGGAAGGGGAGAGGTGGGAGGAGCAGGAAGAGGGAGAGGAGGAAGAAGAGGAGGAGGAGTAGGAGGAGGAAAATGCGACAGCTTGCCAGTCGTCCAGAGAGAGCAGAGGTACTGACGAAAGCCAGCCATCCGGAGACTCCGCCAGCTGAATTGGAATTTCGAGAATGCCCAAAGATCAGTTTATGAGTATCACGTACGTGCTGCAGGGTATAAACATCAGCTTGAAGCGCTGGGCGCTCAAGAGGTCGGAGACTTGCACTTTGTCTGAGGATGTTGAGAAGAGGCTTAGTCTAAGCATGCGCGCATCTGTCTGCACTGCAGAGGCGCGAAGCCTCAGACGACGGACCTGGGCCAGGTGCGATCGAGTTATAGAGGCAACCCACAGGCCTCGAGCATAGGCCAGGCCGCGGTTCCAGCCACACCCGCCGAGGTTGCCCAATCCTCCCAGCAGTGCGTCGCCGATCTCACGCAGGCGACGGCACCGCAGGCTGAGGGACCTGTGGACCGAGTTCGTTCAGGCAGCAGGAGGCGCCAGCATCGGGGGAGCGTAAGACCCGGGTTCGCCAGGACTCGGGTTCGCCATCGTTTTTTGACGACCGCGCCTCGGATTTTGACGAGGAGGAGTTTCGTGGGATGTCTGCAGCGGGAGGCCTCGTCAAAATGCAGGCTCGGCTTCGTCATTTTTTTGACGACCTCGTCGGGGATTTCCGAGTCCCCTGTACCCAGGTCTTACGTCCCCCTGACAGCAGGAGTGCAGGCGGAGCCACAGGAGCCCCGGCCACTGCGCAGCTGCCCTGGCAGCCCCTGTTCTCCCGACACCACCCCCGCCGAGCCTGCTGGGGCTCGGGCCGGACGAAAGGGGGGGATTGGGAAAGGGCGGGGGTGACGAAATTTGCTGCATGCACCTGGTTCCGGCCCCACCCGAGGGGCTCATGCCTCGATACACTGCCGCCTCCGGCGCCGGGAGGCGCCGGGAGAATCAGCCACGCGAGCGGAGTCTCAAACCCCCCCTTTGCTATCCCCCCCTTCCGCCCGACCCGATGCGGGCGGAGCCAAAGGAGCCCCGGCCACTGGGCCGCTGCCCTGGCTTGGGCGTCGCGTAATGGGGGGGTCAGAAATGGAGGGGTGGCGAGGGTGGTTCGAAAAAAGGTACCCAAAAGGCCCTGGAGGGGCCCGAAAGGGGCACGAAAAAGGGGACCTTTTCTGACCCCCCCCTTTGTGACCCCCCCCCCATTAATCTAGGCCTCCTAGATGGGGTCGGAGTAGATGGGGTCGAAAGATCTCGCCGCATCGCCGATGCATCGGCGATGCGGCTCGATGTGGGGCCCGATTTGCTCCACGCCGAAGTCGCGGAAATATCGCCGACGTCGCCAGTGCATGGCCGATGCATCGCCGATGCATCGGCGATGCATCGCCGATGCATCGGCGATGCGGCGAGATCTTTCGACCCCATCTACTCCGACCCCATCTAGGAGGCCTCTAATGAAGCCACGCCCAGCTGGCGGCCCCTGCTCTCCCGAAGCCCCCCCCCCCCCCCCCCCGAGCCTGCCGGGGCGGCGACGGCTCTCCCTGCGCAGCGGGGGGGGGGGGGCGCGCCGCCGCCTTGGAGCGAGAGCGGCAGCAGCAGAGAGATATAGCCGGCCGCCGCGTCGCGGCCAGGGAGGAAATGTCCAGGAGGGAAAAAACTCGGGTCGGGCGAAAGGGGGGGTTTGGGAAAGGGGGGGTTACGAAATTTGCTGCATGCAGCTGGTTCTGGCCTCACCAGGGGGCCCGTTCCTCGATACATGGCCGCCTCCGGCGCCGGGAGGCGCCGGGAAAATCAGCTACGTGAGCTGATTCTCAACCCCCCCCTTTGCTATCCCCCCCTTTCGCCCGACCCGAAAAACACAGACAGACAGAAGACATGTTCAGGAGGGATGTGTTCCCAGAGGATAAAGAGCACACAGGCACAATTCGTCGTCGATTCCCCAGAAAACATCTGGGAGAACAGGGGACGTGGGGGGGGAGACAAAGCCCAGAAAATATGGGAAAATATGGGGATTGTTTTTATTTGTGTGTATTTATTTGTGTGTCCTGGGGCCCCTTCAAATGTGGGCCCCGATCCCCTGGGAGAGGAAGCGGCGAGGGCGGACAGCCATTGAGCAGAGACGAGACATCTGTTGCGGGGCGCGGGGCTGGCTCGGGCGGGGGGGGCACCGGGAAGTGGGGAACACGAGCTGGGTGCTGGGCCCTTCCGGGGGAACTCGCAGTATACGTGGCGCGGCTCCCCACAGCTCACCGTGGTTTAGCGCCTGACGCCTGGAACGTTCAGTGCGTCTTATGTAATTGCGATGAACAAATTTCCCGGCTCCACAGCATGTGTTCGCTTTTGCTCACGAGCACTGACTGCGAGGGCGAAGCGTCTCCAACCCAGGATAGGCTCTTGAACAAAGGTTGGGAACCGTACTGGACCCCAGCAGCTTACAACTTCGAGACCTAGAAGGCGTCCGCGGAGTTTGTAGTTCTGGCTCGGCGGCGTCTAGATTCCTGACAAGGTTCGTTGGGCTCGTCTGTGGTGCCAAGAGCAAACAGGTCAAGTGCTTCATCAGGGCCAGTCAATTTGGAGTAGTTCCGTCCTACAGTAACTACTGGCGTCACCCAGTCAAGCCAGGAGAACGGGCCAGCTTCTGACTAGGCGACTAGGCTAAGCGTTCGGGCGTCACACACTGTCAGGCCCCCCCCCTCCTCGCAGCGGGCGGGAACGTCAACGTTTTCCCAAAAATGCGAAACGGGGCGCCCCACCAGGTTCATCGTCGGAAACTGAGTCGCACATCGACTCCTTCGCGGCGCCGCCTGGCGCCGCCCATCGCGCGCGCGCGCGCTCGCGCGTGCGTGCGTCGCGTTAGTTTCACCCGATCGGCCCGTCTACATGTCCGTTTCGCCCTTGGCCCAGCACTTCTGGGTCAAGAGCCCCCCCCTGACCGATCGGAACCAGGGGCCGGGCCCTCCCGACCCGCCCCCCCCGCCCCGCCCACGCCCGCGCGCGCACGCACGCACGCACGCACGCACACATACACATACACATACACATACACATACACATACACATACACATACACATACACATACACATACACATACACATACACATACACACACATACACATACACATACACATAGACATACACATACACATACACATACACATACACATACACTTAGATGATCTTAAAAACGTTGGGGACGTTTTTTTTTTCTGTTTTGGAGATCGACGGTTTTTCCTGTTTTGGGAGCAGTGTTTTTTCTGTTTTGGATTTGCGCCTTGCCGTTTTCGGTTCGTTTTGCGATCCGTTTTTTAATCGTTTTCACTTGCCGTTTTCTGTACGTTTTCGTCGCCGTTTTTGCGAACCTCTCAAAGCCCGTGCCGTTTTTTTTTCTGTTTTGGTTATCCGTTGTGTGTGCGTTTTCGCCCGCCGTTTTTGTTACGTTTTGGTCCTGGTCACATCGTTTTGGGCACGTTTTGCGTTACCGTTTTTGTTCTGTGTTGGTCGACCGCAACGCCAGAGGTTGAAAACGGAGAAAAAAAAAAAAAAAAAAAAAAAAAAAAAAAAAAAAAAAAAAAAAAAAAAAAAAAAAAAAAAAACCCCCCAGCGTTTTTAATAACAACTAAGCACATACACGCACACACACACACACACACACACACGCGCGCACACACACACGCGCACACACACGCACACACACAGACTTTTGGCGTCGGCGGCTAGGCAGAGTTACTGCGCTGGCGATTGAACTCACTCACGCACGCACGCACACACACACACACACACACACGCACACACACACGCACACACACACACACACACATACATGCATACATACAAACACGCAGACGCGCACCACCCACGAGGGCTGGAACAGCCGCTGGGGGCCCGGCGCGCGGGGGGCGGGGAAAAAAGGGGCCTTCGAGCGCGCCTGGACCTCGGCGGCCGCCCCAGTCGGCAGGCGCGGAGATGTCGGACGCAGGCCGCGACGGGCGGCGCCCCTTCTCCCCGAGCTACCAGCCGCCCCCGCTGCCCCCGCCCCCCGGGCCCCGCCTCCTCGCCGACAAGAAGGGGGACCTGTTGGGAAGGGGGGGCCCCGAGCTGGCCAAAGATGGGATGGGATTCTGTCCGGGGCCGCTGCTCGGCCCACTCCCCGCCCGCGCGAGGTCGGGTTCGGGGTCCAGAGGGGGCCCGATGCCACGGCCCTCGCGGCTCGACAGCCGGCCGAGGCCCGCTTGGAGCGCGAGCGAACAGACTGACGGGCGGGAGTCTCGGGGCAAGCGGTGCACCTCGGCTTTGGGTGGAGGGGTCTCCCGGGCTCGCCGCAGCACTAGGTCGGCCGCGCGGCGGCCCGACGCGCCGGTTCAGGGCGCGGCTGGGCGGGGCGCGAACTCGTTGTCTTCGGATTTCTTCCGGCGGCGCGGGCGGCGGCAGGCGGCGCGGCGGGGCCGACTTTGGGGGGGCCCGCCGCGGCGGGGCCCGCCGACCTCCTGCGCTTTAGCGGCGCGGTTCGAGCAGCGCGCGAAGGAGGGGCGCCAGCAGCTGCGACCGAGGATTCCAGGTTGGACTCTCCTGGCCGACGGATGCCACCCTCGCCACTTCGGGCAACTTTGCTCCAGCGCGCATCGCGTCCGATCCAGGGTTTTCCCTTGGCGGCGGCGCTCGGCGCACTACTCCCGCGCAGACGCGGCGCCTCATCGTTCCCCTCTACAAGCTCGAAGGTCTCAGGCCAATCGGATTGTCCAGCTGCCCGCGGCAGGCCCCGCCCTTGCTTGGGTTCTGGGTTTTGGGCGCACTGGATGTTCGCTGGGATCTCGCGGGGGGCTCGGGCGCCTCTTAGAGGCAGTTTTGACGCGCGGGGCCCCGGGTGATTCTTGGGGTCTCCTGGGGGCCCGCTGGAGCGGAGGGCTCTGATTTTCGATTCGTGTTCTCTCTTCTGGAGCTCCTTTGGGGGGCGCCTCGGGCCGTCTCGGGGGCCTCTCGGGCCGTCTCGGGGCGCTCTTAGTCCGTCCGGGGGCCCGCTCCAAAGCCTCTCGGGAAGTCTCGGGGCGTCGGATAATTAGCCGCGAAAGCGAGAACGCCCAAATCCTTCAAGCACGCATTAGGAAAATCAATGAATGCTTGCCTGCGGGGGGCCCTCTTGGGATGCCTTTTGGAGGCCTCTCGAGGCGCCCCCGGGCCCTGCGCCATCTTGAGGTCATTTTGCGCGTCTGCGGGCGATCGCGCGGCGACCCGGGGCCCTGGTTGACCGTCTCGGGGGCGCCTTCGGCCGTCGGAAACTGCGGGGGGGCCCGCGGAGGCGCAATGGCCGCCCGAAGATTCCCCGGGGGCGCGGCCGCCGCGCGAGGCGAGGCGCGGCGGGGGATCCGACCAGACCGCGCACGGCATTTCACCGCGCCTCAACGCGGCAGGGCGCACGGCGGCGGATTTGAGAATGCCCAGGCATGGCAGCGCTCGAGTCGGGAACGCGAGCGCGCCGCGAGTTCGCCCTATAGGCCGCGCGGACACGCGGGGGATGCGGCGCGACGTCCAGCCCCCCAGTCAATGGTCGCAGATGGGCAAGGGGGGCGCGTCATCGCTGCCATTGGGAACGCGCGGCAACGCCGCGAGCATGTCTTTCCAGAGTTACTTGGGGTGGGTGTCCGACGACGTCGCGCCCCGTGGCGACCCATCGCGCGGCGCCACATTTATACGTGAGCTTCTGAGGGGGGCACTGAAAGTCTCGGCATAATCTCTTCCGCGAGCAGTTGAATTCTTCGCGGGGGACCGGGGCCCCGCAGTCGCCTGGGGCAGCAGGGAACTCCGTGGAGCACGTCTGGATGGTCGTCGAGGTTCTCGGGGGCCACCGAACTTCAGCGGGGGGGGCATCAGTCGTCGAGGCATCGACCACTCGGTCACTTGGAACCACGCGCGAGTTGGAGGCCTTCGACAGCGCGCGACCAGGCGGCACAAGCCGCGCGAAGGGAAGAAGAGAGCCGATATCTTCTGCCTCGGCCACGCTCCCGCGGCCGCGCACGGCGAGGAGGTCACGGGCCACGCTTCAAGGCCCATCAACGCGCTGCGACGTCGGCAAAACCTGGCGGAGCGGGGCGGCGCGAGAGGGGTGGGGGTGGGTGGGGGAGGAGCGCGGGCAGCGGGAGTAGCACGGGGGAGGAAGACGAAGGGAAACGGGGAGGGAGCGAGGAGGGGGAGGAGGGGGAGGAGGAGGAGGAGGGGGAGGAGGAGG
>CAUYUJ010014517.1:141560-269060 GCA_963575745.1 Prorocentrum cordatum
AGGAGGAGAGGCGAACAAAAAGGAGAAAGAGGGGGGCGGCGGGGCGCTGCAGCGGGAGCGGGCGCTGCAGCGGGAGGAGGTGCCCGCCCGTGGTTGTCCCCCCTCCTGCGCAGGTCGGGGAGGGAAAAGAAGAAACACACAAGCACAGCGAGGGGGGCGGCGCGGCCCGGCCAGGACATCGCGGTGCCCAGGAACGTGGCCGAGGACTGCTCCGAGGCCGTCGCCCTGCTGCTCAGTCTCCATCCTCCCCCTCCTCTCCCTCCACTTATGAGTAGTTTTGCTTCCCTTCCTCTTCGTCCACCTCCTCCTCCTCCTCCTCCTCCTCCTCTTCCTCCTCCTCGGAAGTCGTGGCGCGCATGGTCAGGTCCTCGGAGCAGAAGGATTTCTGTGGCCGGTGCGAACCTCCGGCCATTTCGAGGCGCCGGCAACGGGGTGTCAGCCCCGATGGGGGTCAGCCGCCCCCCGCCCCCTCCCCCCCTCTCTTCGCCGGCTCGGGTTCGGCGGCGCCTTCGTGGTCGGCTTCGGTTCGCGACAGGCTCGCGGCTGGTCTGGGTAAGTGTCGCACAAGGTCAGCCCCTGGGCTCAAACGACGCGAAGATCGGGACAAAATCGGATCGGGATAACTCGAAATCTCTGAGAATCGGCGGGTTTGGAGGATGTATTGGGCGCCGCGGCCGCTCCAGAGCGTTCCGGAACGCTCTGAGAGCGCTCCGGAACGCTCTGGAGCGATTTATCCCGATCCTAGCCCTGGTTTATGGGCCTCTGGTCTTGCTCCTCGTGTTCGAGAGCCTCGGAGAGGCCGGGCACACGTCGCAGGCCCAGCGGGGGAGCCGCGCGGCAGAGCAGCGACGCGGCGGCGAAGCGCGGCGAGGCCACAGGGGAAGAGAGGTGCGGCACAGCGGCAGCGCCTCGTCTGGACGCGACGACGAGGCGAGACGTCCAGCCGGCGGGCGACACAGACCAAGTTAACGGGCGAAGAACGGTATAAAATAAACTTTTTCGCCGTCGGGGACGCCTGTCCCAGGGCGGCTGGAAAGTTTATGCCATTACGGTGGCACCGTAGGGGCATAAACTTTCCAGCCGCCCAGGGGCAGGTGTCCCCGACGGCGAGAAAGTTTATGTTATACCGTTCTGCGCCCGTTAACGTCTAGCCGGCGGGCGACGCAGACCAAGGGTCGAGCAGCGTCCGCCCTGGCTCTGTTCCTCGTGGGGGGGGGCGTGCCCGCGAAGTTGCCAGCGCTCAGGCAGCCTTGGAGGTCGGCTAAGCTGCGGTCGGGCCGAGGTATGGGATCGAGGTCGCTTCGGGGAGGGCACCCTGATGTGTATTGTGTGCGTGTTGTGTGTGTTGTGTGTGTGATGTTGTTGTGCAACCTGGAGGAGGATACCCATGGATGTTCTGTGTGCTTCAGCTGGCAGAGGGTTTTCATGTCCTTGAAGGACGTTCTTCTGCCCCAGGTCCAGCTGTACGAGAGACGCGCCGCCTTTGCGCGGCGGGACCCCACGGCCAGGCAGAGAGGGCCTGGGCGGGGTCGGTCATGGCGATGAACGGCGACGCGGCAGGCTTTTTCTGGGCTGGTGGCCCCGCCGCCTCCGCCTCCTCCTCTCCCTCCCCCTCCTCTTCATCGTCCTCCTCCTCCTCCTCCTCCTCCTCCTCTTCCTCCTCTTCCTCCTCCTCCTCCTCCTCCTCCTTCTCCTCGTCTTCCTTATCCTCCTCCTCCTCCTCCTCCGCCGAAAAACCCAGCCAGGCGAAACAGCGGCGCGGCAATGGGAAAGTCTTGGGGCGGCTGCCTTCGAGGCCCCTCTCGCCGCAGGTCCGCCGCCTCGGAGTCTGGCAGAGAGAGCGGGCCGCAGCTGCGCGCGCCCCGCGCGCTTCCGCGCGGGCTGCTTGGCTGCCGTGGCCGCCACCGACTGCTGAAGACGGCGCAGTCCGCGCCCGGGTCTGTAGCTTGGCATCGCTCGGACGTGTGCATTTTTCCTGCATCCTTGATCATTTGGCGAAAAACACTCACGAAGCCGAACAAAAACACAGGGAATGGACGTCCGAGCGAAGGCCAGGTAGCTTGGTGCGGGTTCACTGGGGAGTACAGTCGAGCCGGATTAAGAGGTCGACCCTGTCAAATCAAGGGTGCATCAAGGGGCAGGGTACCCTTGCGTCCTGTTGTTTCCGCGGGTGTCCGTGGCTTGGACCGCGGCGGTCTGAGCGCGTCGGGCCGCGGGGTTTCCGCGGGTGTCCCGTGTACACACACCAGACGTCGAGTAGCTCGGCGGAGACGTGCGCAGTGCAATGCAGTGGTTGGCACAGCGGTCTCACGTTGCTGACAGGGTGGTGCACAGCTCTCGTGGGCACTTTTTCCTCACGGTGGTGAGGTGGCGAGCGCCGTCGCGTTGGCTAATTAGGCACCCAAGTGCCGCACTGTGTCCGCCACGGTGTGTGCAGTGATTTTGGTGGGGGGGATGCGTCGATCTTGCTTGCCAGTTCGTGCGGGTCGGAATGCCCACACAGGTGATTTGGCCAGGAGCAATGAGGACCTCTGCCGCTACTCTAGATCAACTGTAGCTGCTTCTGTCCTCTGGTGGTGACGGCATCTCCCCTTCCCTCGGCGGCGAGCGAGGGTGGGAAGTGAGAAGGAGCAGGCCTTCTCAAAAGGCTCGGAAGCCCCCGGCCTTCTGAGAAAGTTGATGAGCCTTCCCCGAAGACAGAAACAAAAACCTCTCAGAAGGCGGCAGAGCTTGGCGGCAGAGCTTCTGAGAAGCCCCGCTGCCTTCTGAGAAGGCCTTCTCCTTCTCACTTCCCCGCCTCGCTCGCCGCCGATTTCCCCCTCTGTCGAGGTGAGGCTGCACAGGACCCCGTTGTTGTTTCCGAAGGGCCAGCGTCCACCCAGACTCCTGCGCTCTCGCTCCCTGCTCCTCGTCCTCCACTCCCGAGGGGGAGGAGGAGAGGGAGGTGGACAAGGAGGAGGAGGAGGAGGAGGAGGAGGAGGAGCAAAAGGAGGAAAACGAGGAGGAAAAGGAGGAGGACAAGGAGGAGGACAAGGATGAGGAGGAGGATGAGGAGGAGGAGCAGGAAGAAAAGGAAGAAAAGGAGGAGGAGGAGGAAGAGAGGGCCGACCGTCGTGGCTGGGGAGGAGGCCGTCCGTGCGCGTCCGCTGCGATCCGACGGCCGGATCCGGCGGAGCCCCTTTGGGCGCCCTCGAGGGCATTGTGGAGACATTCTGCCTGTCTCAGCCACGCGCAGGGGGGGGCGGGGGGAGGGGGGGGGAGGGCTTCTCAGAAGCACCCCTGCTTCTTCGAAGGCGCGGGCCTCTCTATATAGATGAGGCCGCCGCCTTCTAAGAAGCAGCCTCCTTCTAAGAAGCCCTCCCCCCTCCCTCCACCCCCTTGTGCGCGCCGCCAACTGTCTCCGATGCTCCCCCCATTCCTGGCCGCGCTTCCAGTTCCTCCCCTCCCGATGCAGGCTGATGTTCTTCGGGCCGAGGCTGAAAAGAGTGGTGCGACGCCTGCCGCTGCAGCCTCGAGGTGGTCTCCACAGCCTGCAGGCCCACTTGCTGCGGCTGGGCAAGCGCGCGCTACTGCCCTCCCGGCCTTGCGTTCGCCCTCGGAGGGTGAGGGCGTCAGAACACGTGCGTGCCCACAAACTTTCGGGACCCTCGAGCGAGCAGGATTTGAGGGCACGCCTGCCGCGTGTCCCTGCCCCCGGAGGCCGCCCGAGGCCCACGGGAGAGGCCGACACCGCGGGCACGGAAGATGCGATCCCCGATCCTCGAGGCTCCTCCCTCCTCCCTCATCCCTCATCCCTCCTCCCTCCTCCCTCCTCCCTCCTCCTCCCTCCTCCCTCCTCCCTCCTCCCTCCTCCCTCCTCCCCGAGCTGGAGAGGCCGGAGACTGGAGGATGAGGAGGAGGGAGGGAGGCAAGGTCCTCCTCCTCCTCCGCCTCCTCCTCCGATCCTCCTCCTTCTTCTCCCCTCCTCCTCCTCCAGAGGGAGGCCTCGCCTTTCGTCTTCGCCCCCCCTACCCCCCGCCCCCCTCGCCCCCCCCCCCCCCTGCGTCCCGCGGACGCCGCAAAACAGAGGGGGGGGAGGGGGGGGGGGCACGCCACCAGGGAGGAGACCCCCCCCCCCGGGTTCCTCTCGCGGTGTTCGTTGATGCCAGTATTCTGCGTCACCTCTTCCTGCCCTGCCGCGGAGCCGGAAGGTCAAAGGCTGCGCATCGTACTCGGTCGACGACCTCAAGCAGGTCGTGCAGGCGCGCGCAGCAGGGGACGTCGTTGAGGAGAGGGGGGGAGGAGGAAGGGGTGGAGTCGAAGAGGAGGCGAGGACGAGGACGAGGAGGAGGAGGAGAAAAATAAGGAAGAAGGGGAGGAGGAGAAAGAAGAAGAGTAATAATAATAATGATAATAATATTCAGAAGAAGAAGAAGAAGAAGGGGAGGGGGAAAGGAGAAGGAGGAGAAACAGAAGGAAGAAGGGGAGGAGGAGGAGGAGGAGGAGGAGGAGGAGGAGGAGGAGGAGAAAGTCCCGGGGAATGGGTCGAGACCTCTGGGGGTCGACTTAATGAAGGAAAACATTACGTCGGGGCTCAAGTCTGGACGATCGAAAAAGGTGCGCAAGGAATGGGTACAATGCCCAACACCCGCTCCTGCTCATTTTGAACAGGACTCGCTGTGCGCGCCGCCGCGGAGCCGCCTGCCGAACAGCGGCCGCTTTCGGTGTTGTTGGGCATTGTACCTTTAAGTCGGGCCTGTCCCTCTGCAGGGGGAATATCAAAAAATGGTGCAAGAATAATATGGGACAGATCTTTTGACCATTTCAAAAGTAGTATGGGGACGATTGTTTGACCATTTTTGAGTATTGTCATGGCATTTTGGAGGCATGTTTTATTTGTCATCCAAAATCCGCCTATAGGGGGACACGCCCGACATAATTGTACCCATCTTTTCCGTACCAATGTTGGGCGTCCAAACCAAGAGACGGGGGGTCAATGCAAACGGGGGTCAGTCAGAGCGGGGGACTTTGCAGGTTCCTGCAGAGCCGGGGGCGCACTGACCAGGGTCCGTGTGCAGGATCTTGCAAGGCCGGGCTGACCTGGGTTTGGGTTGGCCCGGGTCCGTAGATCCCCGAAGCTGGATTCGGGATGGAGGTTGCCTCCGGGGGAAGGGGGTCGAGGCTTCTTGGGTGCACAGGTGGAGCGTTGTGTCGTCGGAGGTCTGGCGGAGGAGGAGGAGAGGGAGGAGGAATTGCCCTCGTCAAGCAGTGGCGAAGCGTCCTGGCTCGCCTACAGCCCTACCAAACAATGTTCTAAGAACCTTTTTTGTGGTTTCCTCGAAATTGTCTTAGAACATGTCCGTGTTATACTATCTTGTTTTAGCACATCGGGCTTCTGTTCTAAGAACATTGTTTATGTTCTTAGAACATTTTGGGGTCCTAAGAACCTTTCGGCCGGTCCCTGCTCAACCTTGGGGGGAGCAATCGGAACCCAGTGCGGGTGTAAGCATTCGGGGGCGCGGTCCACTGATCGGAGGGAGGAGTGGAGGGGAGGACCTCCCCCCGCCCCCCGCCCCCTCGCCGTCCCCTCATCCCGCTCGACTCTTCTCCTTCAACCTCGTGATCTCCATCACTCTCTCCTTCCTCTTCCTCCTCCCTCCACTTCCTCCTTCCTCTTCCTCCTCCTTCCTCTTCCTTCTCCTCCTCCTCCTCCTCCGCCTACCAATCCTCCTCGTCCTCGTCATCCGTGTCCCCGCCTTGTCCTCCTCGTCCTGGGCATCTTCCTCGTCAGGTGGATCTCCTCTTCGTCGTCTCGACCTCCCCCTCTTCGTCGCCCCGCTCTGTGTTGGCAGCCGGAGCAGATGCAGAAGGTGAGCGAGTACGTGAGTACGGAACTGAGCGAGCAGACAACCAAACATTAACTATCATTCGGCTCATCTCGGGGGTGGACAGAACCCCCAACAGTGACACGTCGATTAGTGAATTGTCCGTTTTCGGTTCTCGAGAGGGCGCCGTGGCCGTTATTTTCCAGGCCTGCGCCCGCCAGGTTTGGGCCTCAGGTCGTTTTCACTAAACCACGTTTTACTAAAGGGAGGTCTGTCCATCCCCGAACGGAACTGAGCGAGCAGACAACCAAACATTAACTATCATTCGGCTCATCCCGTCACCATGCTTTGGGAGCTTCTTCGGGCATTGGAGCATATTCATCACCAGTGGCGGGCTGGTCTTCAATCCCAGTGCTTTTTTGTGGGTCGGGGACGACGTCGGGGTGGTGTGGTGTACATGTTGTCCCCGTTTTCCGGGGAAACAGCGAAACAATACACCAGGATCCGTTGTCCTGTGCACGTGTCAGTGCAGGGCCAGAAAAAGCGTTGGTGTAGAGAGATCGTTTCACTATATCATTCGGCTCATCCCGTCACTATGCTTTGGGATCTTCTGGGAAGATTCATAAAGCTGGTTGGGCCCCCGGCGGGTCTCCAGGAAACTCCCATTTGATGCGGTAACATGCCGCGGCCAGCTTACGGTTGACGATCTTACATACGGTGATCAGCATTTCTGTTTTGTATGGCCGAAGTCAACAAAAGATCAAGTTCGAGTGAGGACAAAGCGCATTCCAATCCTACAGTGGCCTTTTGTGGTGAGTTTAGCGTTTTCTCCACTCGGAGATGGCACGAGTAGGGGGCCACGTGCGAACCCTACCCCACCCTCCCCCTCAGAAATCGTGGGGGTAGGGGTAGGGTTCGCGTGTGGCCGCCTAACGAGGCTGTTCCTGGCATCGCCTTCCGGGGAGGAGCAGGGGAAGAGGAGGAGGAGGAGGGAGGAGGGAGGAGGGAGGAGAGGGGAGGGAGGAGGAGGAGGAGGAGGAGGGAGGAGGAGGGAGGAGGAGGAGGAAGGAGGAGGAAGGAGGAAGGAGGAAGGAGGAAGGAGGAAGGAGGAAGGAGGAAGGAGGAAGGAGGAAGGAGGAAGGAGGAAGGAGGAGGAGGAGGAGGAGGAGGAGGAGGGGGGGGCGCCTGTTTTCGCAGCGCACGCCCTCCGGGTCTCGATGGCGGCCGATGGGGCCAGAAGCGGGCTCTGGCCACGCCGCTCCCGCCCCCCCCTCCTCTCGGGCCCCCTGCCCCGCCCCGGCATTCCCGCTGGTGCTGTGCCCCTCGTCGACGAAGAACAAGCACACGAACATAAATGTTTGATAGGGGGCCACATGCGAACCCTGCCCCTGCCCCCCACGATTTCTGAGGGGGAGGGTGGGGTTCACTTCGCCCGGGAGCTCCCGAGCGAAGTGAACCCCACCCTCCCCCTCAGAAAACTTGGGGGGTAAGGGTAGGGTTCGCATGTGGCCTCCTATTTGACGCTCCGCGCGGATTCCTTGGATCCGCGCCTGGGCCCCCGGCGCCTCCGGCGCCGCCCCTGGCGTGCTCATCCAAGAAATTCGCGCGGAGCGCCATAATTTGATGTTTATGGCGTGTTTTCTCTTTCTACCTTTGTCATCCTCATACGATTCCACCCGGCCCTGGTCCCGCTTCCTGTTCTCGCCAGTCCCCCGTCTCCTTTTCACCTCCCTCAGCCCTCGGCCGCCTCGCTGCACTCCGCTGCAAGGCCAACGCCGAGAAGCGCCAGTCAGAAGTTTTGAAGGCCAAGAAGCTCATCGGCGACGAGGCACATCCTTGTCTTCTACATCATGTTTCTCTCCCCCAAAACATCGCGAAACGTTGCCCACACTATACGTGTATATACATGTGTATATACAAATATATATATATATATATATAATTGTATTACCTGCGCGTGCTAATAATATCTGATTGCAGTCAGCACGTTCCGTCATCAAGTCTTGGTTGTGGGTCGGAAGTTTTGGGGTAAGGGGTTGAGCAGGTAGGAGTTCTGTGCAATGTTCCTGGCCAAAGGGCCTGGCCCACAAGCGATGAATTTCTCTGGAGGAAGGATTGGCATGAATCCCCGCCCGGCGTAGCGTGGCATTGCTGTGGCTTGGTCGTTCCGGTGATATCTACTTGCCTGCGGCAGTCGCCCCACGGTGCCAGCGCAGCCTGGGCCTTTGGAGGTTCGTTTCGGGCCCAGGTTCCATCAGGAAGCGACTCCGGACGATTGGGGCCGAGGGCTCCGGGGGCTGACTTCACGAACACCCGCGCGGATGCCTGGGTACGGTGCCGTGCTCCGCTCGAGGGCATCGCACAGGGGGCCGAGGGACTGTTGGCTCGTCGGGAACCCCGCTGCGAGGGCAAGCGCTAAGTCGGGCCTGTCCCCCACCAGGGGGATTTTCGACGAAAAATAAAAGATACCCAAAAATAGTCAAAAAATAGTCTGGGGATTTTTTGGGGGGCATTTTCTGTCGATTTGAGAATATTTCTGGGGTATTTTTTGTTTTTCGTCCAAATCCCCCCTGTAGGGGGACAGGCCCGACTGAAGGCAAGCGTCCTCTCCGATGGGCCACCCTGCGAGGAGGCGGCTCCGGAGGAGGCATCTGGCGAGCGTGTCGCGTGTCCCTGCCGGCCCAGCTCACGGCCAGTGTCTCGCCCGTGTGTTCTGCGGGATCCCACGCTCGATCGCCTTTTGGCTGGCGTGCCACGGCGTCACCCGCACGCGCGCGATCGAAGCAGCCGACATGATCGGCGAGTGTGGCCTGCGAGCCGATCTCGTCTTGCCAGTGTTTGTTCTTTCATGTGCGCTCTGTTTCCATTTGACCGCGGGCGCTTGGGAACGCGCAGAGCAGGGAACCCTTCGAGGTGCGGCGATCCAAGTGTTTCTTCGCGTTCGCCTCCCCGAGTTCACTGTCGTACTGTTAAGTCGGGCCTGTCCCCCTACAGGGGGATGTTGGACGAAAGATAGAACATACACCAAAAATAATCCAAACATAGTCCAAAAAAAGCATGGGGACTATGTGTTGAGCATTTGTTTACGATTGGTATTTTGGGGGTACTTGGGGGTATCTTGGGGGTACTTGGGGGCATCTGAGGCGTATGTTGAGTATTAGTAGTAGTTTTTGACCATTTGGGGGTATCTTGGGGGTACGTTTTATTTGTCGCCCAAAATTCCCCCTGTAGGGGGACAGGCCCGACCTAATCGTACTGCTCGTCGGTCCCCGCCCCCCCCCGCCGTCGCAGGCCTCGTCCTCGCGTGTCGTCCTCCCGCTGCGGGCTCCTCGTCGTCCGCTCTCTGTGTTTCCCGCGCCTCGTCCTGTGCTGCCGCAGTGGTAGCTGTCGTCCTTGCTGTTGTGCTGGCGGTAGCAGTTGTAGAAGTCGTACCTCGCCGTGCTATTCGTAGGAGTAGTAGTAGTAGTAGTAGTAGCAAGGAGTAGTAGTAGTAGTAGTAGTCGTCGTCGTCGTAGTAGTAGTAGTAGTAGTTGTTGTTGTTTTCGTAGTAGTAGTAGTAGTAGTAGTAGTAGTAGTAGTAGTAGTAGTAGTAGTAGTAGTAGTAGTAGTAATCGTCGTAGTCGTAGTAGTAGTAGTAGTAGTAGTAGTAGTAGTAGTAGTAGTAGTAGTAGTAGTAGTAGTAGTAGTAGTAGTAGTAGTAGTAGTAGTAGTAGTAGTAGTAGTAGTAGTAGTAGTAGTAGTAGTAGTAGTAGTAGTAGTAGAGAAGTAGTAAGTAGTAAGTAAATCGTATGTAGTAGTAGTAGTAGTAGTAGTATCCGGAGTTTTTGTATTGTAGTAGTAGGTAGTAGTAGTAGTAGTAGTAGTAGTAGCAGTAGTAGTAGTAGTAGTAGTAGTCGTAGTAGTAGTAGTAGTAGTAGTAGTAGTCGTAGTAGTAGTAGTAGTAGTAGTAGTGGTAGTAGTAGTAGTAGTAGTAGTAGTAGTAGTAGTAGTAGTAGTAGTAGTAGTAGTAGTAGTAGTAAGTAGTAGTACTAGTTTTAGTAATAGTATGAGTGGTAGTAGTAGTAGTAGTAGTAGGATGAATAGTAACAGTAGGAGTAGTAGCCGTAGCACTAGTAGTAGTACTAGTACTAGTACTAGTACTAGTACTAGTAGTAGTAGTTAGTAGTAGTAAGTCGTAGGGTCGTAGTCGTAGTCGTAGTCGTAGCAGGGCAGTAGCAGTAGAAGTAGTAGTAGTAGAAGAAGAAGTTGTAGTAGTAGTAGTAGGGGTAGTACTAGTAGCAGGAGCAAGAACAGTAACAGTAGTAGTGGTCGTAGTCGTAGCGTAGTGTTGTAGTGAGTGTAGTAGTGTAGTAGTTAGTAGTAGTTAGTAGTAAGTAGTAGTAGTAGTAGTAGTAGTCGTAGTAGTAGTAGTTGTAGTAGTAGTAGTAGTAGCAGTAGTAGTAGTAGTAGTAGTAGTAGTAGTAGTAGTAGTAGTAGTAGTAGTAGTAGTAGTAGTAGTAGTAGTAGTAGTAGTAGTAGTAGTAGTAGTAGTAGTAGTAGTAGTAGTAGTAGTAGTAGTAGTAGTAGTAGTAGTAGTGGTCATAGTCGTAGTAGACATAGAAGTCGTGTCATGTGCCAGCTCCCCTACATGCCATCGATGCTCCCGCAGCCCGTGGGGGAGGGGCACACGGGTTGACCACCCTTCTCTGTTCGGTTCGGGCCGCCCCTCGTCTTGACCCAGTGGCATTGCCCGGTCTGGGCGATGATCGCGGCCCCGGTTAGCCAGGAGCGATCTGTGTGTGTAGATTTAGATATGTACTGTAACGTGTGATATGATGTGATTCGATGTGACCGAGTATTAACACGGAGAGCGAGAGTCGATTGTTGCGAGGAGCGGTGAGCCAGGAGCGATATATGTGTGTAATTGTATTGATGTATATACCGTAGCACCCCGCAGATGCGGGTAAGAGTGAGGGGGCGGTGGGGACGTTGGCAGTTTGCGAGACTCTGGAGAAGCCCGCCGCAGGCGCCAAAGCTTCGCAAATTGTACGACGAGTCCGCCAAAGGCGCCGATTTTTTCGCTAAACCAATGTGGGTAGCTCGCGGGTGCGTCGCGGGTGGGTCGCAAATGGGTCGCGGGTGGGTCGCGGGTGGGTCGCGGGGTGGGTCGCGGGTGGGTCGCGGGGTGGGTCGTGGGTGGGTCGTGGGTTGGGTCGCGGGGTGGGGCGCGGGTGGGTCGCGGGGTGGGTCGCGGGTGGGACGACAACAACCAACAACAGCAAGAACAACAACAGCAATAACAATAACAACAGCAACAACCGCAACAACAACCACAACAACAGCAACAACAGCAACAGCAACAACGCAGCAAGCATAATCCGCACCACGGATCGACACTTCAGCCACGCAGCCAGGGACAATGAATGACCGTTCGGCCCCCTCACTCTGATCATGGTATTACGGTAACGTGTGATCTGATATGATTCGACGTGATCGAGTAAGGAGAGCGAGAGGCGAGTGTTGAGAGGAGCGGGCGAAGGAGTTACGCCATAATGAAGTAGTGTAGCACCATTCGAGTGCGGCTTGTTTTGTCGGCCTCTTGCGGTCCTCCTCGGCCGTCACCCTAGAGGCATTGCTTGTGGCTCTGGCTCATCCCGCCACCGGGCCTGGGTTGTGGGCCAGAGCGTTGTTGAATGCCTCTGTAGGCATCTTGCGATGTCTCTTGGGGTGCGGGCAAGATTCATGTCCATATCCAGTGCCTGTTGGACTTTTTTGGAAGCGGCGCCACAAGGCCGAGGCGCACTGGATATGGATAAACATCGAGCCTCCAGGGGGCACATTCATCCATATCCAGTGCGCCTCGGGTTTCTTGTGAAGGGAGCCCGAAACTCCATACTGCAGTGGATATGGACAGAGGTACTGCCGGCATTGGGGGGCGGCTTGGGGCCGATGGGGCGCCTCGCGAAGGCCTCGGGTCTCACGGAGCCCCTTGGGCGCCCAGCGGCAGCCTCTCAGCGACCTCGGAGGCCACCCTTGCATGTGAGGGCTCCTGGGGCCAGTGCGTGCCCCCCTCGGGTGCCGAAGGCCTTGGAGCATGCGCCATTTGTTGTGTGTGCGTCGTTGCGAGAGGTCGGGGGCGCTACGCCCCAGGAGCGCCTTCCGAACTCTGGACTCTGGGCCCTTTCACTCGGCAACGCTCGGACGTGTGCATGTTCCCTTCGGCGAGGACCATCGAGGAGCATCCTTGATCATTTGGCGAAACAGCCACGCACGAAACCGGAAAAAAAGCGCATGGAACGGACGCCCGAGCGATGGCCAGTTCAGTATCACAAGGATTGCCCGACCCCGAGCACTCGACATGACCTGTGGACGCTCTACTCGGTGTTTACGGCACGGTGGCGGATTCGGCAGCCTCGGGGGCCTCTCGAGGATTTGCGCTCCTCTTGGGGGCGGTGGAGGTGTTGGAGTCGTGTGGTGCCTTTCTGGATGCCTCCTGACGTCTTGGCTCTCTCTAAGGCCGTCTCCGTAGTTTCTTGGGATCCCTTCAGGCCGTATTGGGGGCCTCACGGTGGTGCAGTGGGTCGTCTCGGGTTATCTTACACCACCTTGGACGATTTGAGGACCCCTGTCGGAGCCTCTCGAGGTGTATCGGAGATTTTGTTGGCTGTCTTGGGAGTCTCTCGTGAGCCCTTCTTGCCGTTGTGCGGGCCTTTCGAGGGCTTCCTGGGCCGTCCAAAGGGTCTCTTGGGTTTTCGTGGTCGCCCCTTGGGCTGTCTTGAAGGCCTCTTGGAAGGTTTCCTGGCCCGTCTTGGGAGCTTATTGCCAACAAGAGACGAGTGGTGCCCGAACTCCCCGGTCCCTTGTGATTTTTTGTAATCCCTCTTGGATGCCATAGGGGGGCCATCACATATTGTGCGTACTATGTTTGTTGCACCTCGGCGTCGTCGGTCTTCGAGACGAAAAACGAAGTCTTTGCACTAGTCGCGCGAAGCACGGAGAGAGAGAGAGAGAGAGAGACAAAAAAAAAACACAGAGAGAGAGAATATCCGCCGGCCCCCTTGCGGGGGCCATCAGGCTGCGAGGCCTAGGGTTGCTGCTCCCTGCCCCAGTTCCAGTTTCCAGTTTCCATTGTTACAGTACTGCTTTCTGCTTCCTACTGTAATTTGTTACTGTCCGCGCGAGGGGGGGAGCCGAAAAGGACCCTTGTTAGCACCCCCCGGGAGGGTTCTCAGAATTTCTGGGAGGGCGTGGGACATGTAAAAATACAAGAGTTTCGTGCCCCCCAAGCCATAATCCCTTGCTAATTACACTGTATTCGCGCCCCCGAGGCCACGATCCCTTGTAAATTACACTACATTCGCGTCTCCGAGGCCACGATCCCTAGCAATGTACTCCACATTTGCGTCTCCGAGGCCACGATCCATGGCAAATTACACTACATTTGCGCCCTCGAGGCCACGATCCTTCGTAATTTGCACCACGTTCGCGCCCCCGAAGCCACGATCCCAAGTCATTTGCATAATTTTCGCGCCCCCGAGGCCACGATCCCTTGTAAATAAAAACAAATTCGCGCCCCCGACGCCACGATCCCTCGTAAATTACGCAGCGGGCACGCCCCCGAGGCCACGAATCCGCCTTGCGGAGGCTGCCGAAAGGCGCTCCCCCTCTCCAGAGCAGAAAAAATGCAATGTTCTGCATTGGGATATGTGCTCCGCTGGCATTCTTCGGCGGTGGGTTCCACCTTCTCCCGTGTGAGTTACGCCACATCCGCGCCACCGAGGCAGCGATCCCTCGTAAATTACGCCGCTGTCGCGCCCCCCAGGCCACGATCCCTTGCAAATTACGCCACGTTCGCGTCCCGGAGGCCACGATCCGTTGCAAATTACACCAAATTCGCGCGCACCCCCCACGCTACGAATCCACCTCGCGGAAGCTGCCCAAGGCGCCACTCCTTCTCCAGAGCAAAAAAAATAACCTTCCGAGAGATTGCCTGAAGCAATCCCCAGCCGTTCCCAGAGCGCTTCCAGTGAACAACTGGAGGAAAATGCCAAGAAGGCAACAAAGCGTTCAACAACAATTTCAACATATCAATCTGTTTTGCTTATCGCCAGCCGCCCTAGCATGACGTGCCCGAATGTCATCAAGACGGCGCCCGAACATCCCAACATAGCTCTGATGTATCCCATTCTGATAGAGACGGGGCCGGCGGCAGGGGGCGAAGCACTTACGGATAATAATCAGACGAATCAGAATAAGAGAGAGAGAGAGAGAGAAAGAGAGAGAGAGAGAGAAGTAGAGAGAGAGAGAGAGAGAAGTAGAGAGAGCGAGAGAGAGAGAGAGAGGTATAGAGAGGGGAAGCACAAGAGGGAGGGAGGGAGGGAGGGAGGGAGGGAGGGAGGGAGGGAGGAAGGGAGGGAGGGAGAGAGAGAGAGAGAGAGCAGGAGCAGGAGTCTCTCTATAAGCTTGCTGGGGGGACAGCATGGTCTTGCCCTGGAGTGCACGCGGGCCAGAGCCCAAGACAGCAGTAAGCATGCGTCCGGCCAGCGGGCTTAGTGGGAACGAGGATGCATCTCACGCTTGGCAGCAGAGAAGTAAGGACGCGCGGAGTTGGGCGCGGCAGTCGCGCGCAGGTTGGCAAGTTCAAGCTTTGGAAGGTCTTCCCGCGGCGGTGCTCGAGAGAGCGCCTTCTGCAGACTCATCCTTCTCATCCACCTTCTCGTCCTCCTCCTCCTGCTACTTCTCGCCCTCCGCACCCAGTGGCTTCAGAGCGAATTGTATGACCTTGTAAATGTGGATGACACGTATGTGAGACCCCCCCTCGGGAAGCAGGTACATTAGCAGGGGGATTGGTCAACTAACCCATCGTGTAAGGGTTTGTTCACGCTGCGGGGCGGTAGCAACAGAGTTGCTGGGGTGGCCCGTGTTCTGACCTTCTTCCCACTGGTGGAGAGCATCTAAGAAGAATTCATGTTGGCCTTTGGCCCAAATACCTCAGCCGAGCTGGGCATGGCCAGAGGAGGCGAGGCAACCAACAGTGAGGTTGCAGTGGGTTGGATCATATCGCTACGCGGTCAGGCAGAGTCTCCTCATCATCGCCCATCTCCTCTTTCTCCTCCTCCTTCTCCTCCTCCACCCTCTTGTTCCCCCTCCCTCTCCATCAGGAGCGCTCTCGGGCAATTCAGTGGCGCTTCCCTGGTTGTTATCTCTGTTGTCCACTCCCTCTTCCTCCCGCTCCTCCCCTATTCGTCTCCAGGATCAGGGCTTTCCCATGACCACATCTGCTCCCCTCCCAAGCCGGACTGTCCAGGAGTGGAGCACTTGGACTGCGGATGGTGAGGGTGGAGGAGGAGGCGAATGAGGAGGGAGCAGGAAGAGAGGGTGGGAGGATTGAGGGAGGGCGTACGAAGGGAGGGAGGGAAGGACTGGGGGAGGGAGGGAGGAGGCTAAGAGCTAACCGAGAGAATCAGAACGAGGCTGATGACGAGGATGAGTGGGAGGGTGAAAGAGGTGTCCTCATACGTGCAGAAGTTCCCGCTGCCGTCATGAGCAGAGTCTCCCATGTCATTTATGCATTGCCTCAGTCCCCAGCCTCCGCCCCCGCTCTGAGGGTGCGCAATCGGACATTCGGCCCCCGGTCAAGAGCAGTCTTTCGACGCGTCTTTCCCGCATGACTCCCTCCATCGGATGCCCTCCTGGTCGACTTCAATTCGGCTCTACCCTCTCGTCTTGCATTTCTCCTCCTCGTCTCGAGTCCTCCTCCTCCCTTCGTCCTCTCTCTCTCAACCTCCTCACATCTCCGCCTCCTCTCCCCTCATGCATGGGGTCCGCTTCGGGCCGGTTCGGCGGCAGGCCCGTTCGCATGCCGCGGTGCGCTCTCGTCGCCAGTGGTCCTGCTGGGTCCAGTCCGGTCCTGGGGGGGGCTGCGGGTCGGCGGGTTCCCCGAAGGGCTTAAGCGACGTCGCGGGGGGGGGGGGGGGCGGGTCGGCGGGTTCCCCGAGGGGGTTCAGCGACCCGTCGCAGGCCGGCCCGAAGTGGTGGCGAGAGCGTGAGCATGTGCGCAGGGCAAGAGGCCAGGGGGCACCTGCTGGTTTTTGTTTACATGTGCCAGGGTCTCGCCTATAGGGTCGCCCGCGGCCCCAGGGGAGGCCGCGCAGGGTCGGGTCGGTCCGGGCGGCGCGGCGTCGGCGGCGGGGGCGGCGCGGCGTCGGGGGGGGCCCGCCGGGCAGCCCCCCTCGGGGGGGGGGGGGGCGGGGCGGGGCGGGCGCGGCGCGGGCGCAGGGGGCCGGCGGCGCGGGCGCGGGGCGCGGCGCGCGGGGCAGCGTCCTGGGGAGGGGCGGGGGGGGGCGTGCGCCTGCGGTGATGGAGGGAGCGAGGAGGAGAGGGGAGCGAGGAGGAGGAGGAGGAGGAGGAGGAGGAGGAGGAGGAGGAGGAGGAGGAGGAGGAGGAGGGAGGAGGAGGAGGAGGAGGAGGAGGAGGAGGAGGAGGAGGAGGAGGAGGAGGAGGAGGAGGAGGAGGAGGAGGAGGAGGAGGAGGAGGAGCGGGGGAGGTGCGTGAGGAGCCTTGGGGTGGATATGAGCTGTGGAAGCACTTGGACCCGTACTGTGACCGTCTTTGCTCTCTTTTTTGTGCTGCTTGTTTTCGTGTTGGGCTCGACCCCGGGTCTCGAACTGCTACCATGCAGCAGCTCCGTGAGGAGCGTTCCCATCCTTTTCCTTTGCCCTGAATTCCCATGCCTGGGAGAGGCTTCGATCGAAACTGTCCTTCAGCTCCGACCGACCAACCGAGGAGGAGGAGGAGGAGGAGGAGGAGGAGGAGGAGGAGGAGGAAGAGGGGAGAAGGAGAAGGAGGAGGAGGAGGACGAGGAGTAGGAAGACGACGCCGACGACGACGACGACCACCACGACGACGACGACGACCACGACGACGACGACGACCACGACGACGACGACAACGACGACGACGACCACGACGACAACGACGACGACGACAATGACGACGACGAAAGGGCCGCGCCAGCGAGCGCGCAAAGGCCTCGCAGGGCGCCGTGCCGTACCTGGCTGCGCTGCAGGCGCCTACCCGCCGCCGCTGTCACCGGCTGGTGCCGTAGTTCGTCGGGCCATTTCAGGTATGATTTTGCGCTCTTGTTCCCTCCTTCTCCTTCCTCCTCCTCCTCCTCCTCCTCCTCCTCCTCCTCCTCCTCCTCATTCTCCGCCTTCGCGCTCAACTCCGCGTTGCGGTGATGCGAAACGCTCGCCTGCAGAGGGCTCCTCTGCGGTCGCTTGCACCCGGACTCTTGCAGGACGTGCATTCCTCCTGCTCTGCTTTCGCTCATGTTTCCTCGTTTCCCCCCCCCCCTGTTTGGCATCGCTCGGACGTGTGCATGTTTTTCTTCGGCAGGGACCATCGAGGAGCAGCCTCGATCATTTAGCTAAAAAAACACGCACGAAACCGAAAAAAACACAGGGAATGGACGTCCGAGCGCTGGCGAGTAGCCGCGTTTCCTTCGGGTCCTTCAACGTGTTGGCCACACCCGCCCCACAAGGCGCGGCGCGCGGCAGTGGCGGGCGACGGCTCAGACTTCCCTCTCCCGTCCTGGACGGTAGCGTTCCTCGCAGGCTTAAAGGTTGACACCAACACCAATATCGGCGGTGTGCCTCCACCGAGGGAAGACGATCCCGATCTCGGTGATGGTGGTAATATTCTGGCTTCCAAGATGGCCGAACTATTACCACTAGCACTAACACCGAAATCTAGGATCATCTTCCCCATGTGGAGGCACCCCCCTGTGTTGGTGTTGGTACCCATTTCTAGGCCTCCAAGTTCCTCCTCCTTCGTGATTGTGTCATCCGTTCCTCGTGGTGGTGCTGCTTGTTTTCATTGCTGATTCTTCCTCCACTAGTAGGTGGGAGAGCAAGGAGGGAGGGAGAAGAGGGCGAGGGGACGGAGGGGGAGGGAAGTTGGCAGCAGGAGGGAGCGAGGAGGCCTTGACGCCGAGCGATCCGGCGAAGTCGAGGCCCTACATGAGGAGGGAGTAGGGCGTACGGGGAAGGTGCAATCTGCTACCCCAGGACTGCAGGGACCCGAGAGAGGACACTATGCAGGTGGCCAGTGATTGCCCTTGGAGGTTGTCGGGGGTCGCGGTCCATCGAAGTCTGGTCTATGCAAATCGATGCCCCCGCACAGGTGCAGCCAGGGCATGTACCAATTTACGTTCACATGATTGCGGATCAAGAAAGAACCTCAGGGCAGGCGGGTCGAATATTGATCGAACCATTTGGTCATCTTTCGTGGCGGCTGGCCGAGCCCCCATACAAGAACTCAACAGGGATCCCCGCACCTCACGAAGGAACCAGCAAGCTTGCCCTTGATCCTATACATTGGTTCCCGATGATATGTTGTAGACGGCCAGTCTCTGATCAGATGATTGCGCCCATCATTCATCCTGACTCCACACCTGTTACGATGACCAAATTCCCCAAGCAGTATGTGTGCAACTACTTGCTCTTTTGTGCTACTAAGTCAGTGGCCTTCGGTTCCAGGTATTTGCTCAGTGGGTGTTGTGTGTGAAGTCCGCTCATATCACCATGATATCCTTATCTACGAACGAGCGAGTTCTGTGGTCGCTTGGAGGGGGGTGGGGGGGTTGGAACCGGACCCCCCCCCCTTGGATGGAGGGGGGGGGGAATTCGAGAGCCCCCCCCCCCCCCGTGACGGAGAGGGTGGGGGGGGTTCGAATTCCCCCCCATGCCCCCCTATTTTTCCTCTCTCCTTCTCCTCGGGCCGGCGGCGGCTGGCGGCGGCGGCGGGGGTGCTGGCGGTGGTGGTAGTGGCGGTGGTGGTGGTGGTGGTGAGGTGATTTGTGGTGGTTGTGGTGGTGGTGGTGGGTTGTGCTGCTGTTAGTAGTGGTGGTGGTGGTTGTGGCGGTGGTGGTGGTGTGGTAGGTTGTGGTGATGGTGGTGGCAGTGGAGGTGGGTTGTTGTATTTGTGGTGGTGGTGATGGTGAGCTGTTGTGGTGGTGGTGGCTGTGGTGGTGGTGGTTGTGTGGTGGTTTGGTGGTGGTGGTGATGGTGGTGGGTTGAAGTCGTGATGGTGGTGGTCGTGGTGGTGGTGGCGTGGTGGTTTGTGTTGGTGGTGGGCTGTGGTGGTGGTGCTGCTGATGGTAGTGGTGCTGGTGGTGCTGGTGGGTGGTGGGTGGTGGGTGGTCATAGTTGTGGTGGTGGTTGTGGTGGTAATGTGACAATTTGGTGGTGGTGTTGGTGGTGGGTTGTGGTGATGGTGGTGGTTGTGGCGGTGGTGGTGATGGTGGTGGTAATGGTGTGGTGGTTTGTGGTTGTGGTGGTGGTTGTGGGTTGTGGTGGGTTGTGCTGTTGCTGGTGGTGGTGGCGTTTTTGATGGTGGTGTTGGTGGTGAGGTGGTTTCTGGTGATGGTGGTGGTTGTGGTGATGGTGGGTTGTGGTGGTTGTGGTAGTGGTTGTGGTGGTGGCGGTGGTGGTGGTGGAATGGTGGTCTGTGGTGGCGGTGGTGATGGTGGCGTGGCCTTCGGCTCTTCCCGCCGCTGTGTTTTGGCCAAGGGTCAGAGTTCTAATGGATGTCTCTTGAGGTCTCGTCAGAAGGGTTTCGGGGGCGTCTGAGGAGCATGCGAGGGCTCGATATGGCGATTTGTGTGTTCCCTCTGGGGCCTCTGGGCCCTCTCTGGTCATCGTCGCTGCGTCCCCGCCGTCGGCGCTGCTGGTCTCCGCCAGCGCCGGCGCCGGCGCCGGCGCGGGGGGGGGGTTGAACCCCCTCCCCTTCTGGGCGCTCTCTGGTCATCGTCGCTGCGTTCGCGGTACGGCGGCCGCCAGCGCCGGCGCCAGGGGGGGGGGGTTTGGACCCCCCCCCCTTGGGAGGGGGAGGGGGGGGGTTCGGGAGGGGGGGCGCTACACTGGAGGGGAGTCCCCCAGGTTCTGATCGACGGCGCCGAGTGTTGGGGGGGACCCATTCCCCGGTTCGAAGCGCGCCGCCGAACGTTCCCAAGGCAAGCGGCCGTGAAACGCGCTCTCTCTTATCTGCTGCCGACGTCTCGGCCCAGGTACTGGTAATAGGTACAGCCGCCTGTCCGCGACGCATGGGAAAAAGGGATCGCGACCGTCTTTCTCCCGTACCTACCTCCACCAACGGGAAATCTAGTAGGTTTGACCCTTCGGTCGTCAACCTGCACACTACATACACAGGTGCCTGTGGGCGCCTAGTCGGTGCCCTAGGTTCTCGCCCAGTGGGCGCCCGTGGCTCCTCGTGGGCCCCCGTGCGCTGGCTGGCGGCTCTGGGTTTCCAGCCGGGAGGCGCCCGTGGGTGCTTCGCGAGGGCCCCCTTGCAGGACGCAAATCGAATGGCCGTCGGCCCATCCAGCCACCGTGCCTGGGCTGTGGGTATCAAGCCTACTGGATGTTCGTTGGGATATCGTGGGGAGGACTCGGGGGCCTCTTGGGGGCAGTCTGGAGGCCTTTCGGGGGCCATGTTGGGGCCGCTTGGGGCCTCTTTGTGCCTCTTGGGGCCTGTTGGGCACCTCCTGGGCGCCTGTTGGACACCTCTTGGGTGTTTTTCTGGGGCATCCTGAGGGCCCCTTGGGGCGGAAGGCTTGGATTTTCGGTTCGTGTTCCCTCTCGGGCTGCTTTGTAGGCCCCGTCGGGTGGTCTTGGGGGCATATTGGCCGCCCTGGAAGGTCAGAAAACCGAAGAAGCGAAAACGCCCAAATCTCTCGAAAACCGCAGGAACATCAATGATGTTTGCCCCTTTGTGGCGATTTTGGGAGGCCGCCTCTTGGAGGCATGTTGTGGCGTCTAGGAGGCGTTGGACCATCTTGAACTCTGAAGGAGGAAGGGCACAGGCGAAAGGTATCGAGCGTTTGTCCGCGGCCGCTTGGGCTCAAGCGACTGGCCGCCAATTCGACCGGGTCGCACCGCGGCCCGCTATACGTCATCGAGACAGAAAAGGTTCCACCCTTTACTCTTGACATGTTCCCTCGCCGCTCACGCGGCCACCTCCTACCTTTTGCCACTATCGCTAATACGGTAGAACAGGGTTGGACGTACACTACGCGTAAAGCGTAGTATCTGGTTGGGTCTCCCAAGTGGCTTTACACTCTTGAGGCCATCCTGGGCGTCTTGGAGCGATCGTTCGGCGACTCGTTCGGGGCCCTCATGGACGCATGGGAGGTTTCGGGCGGTCGCACTGGGGGGTCACAGCGCCCGCAGAAAACACTTCAGATCTCATGTGGGGCAGCCCAGAAGAGCTTGGGACACGATGGGTCCGGGCCCGTAGACACCGACAATTCTCGTTGCAGCAACAGCAGCAGCACAGCGTCTACCTCTCAGTGTTGCGTGAGCCCAAAGGCACTCCACTTCGTGCCAGAGGCACGGTAACGGATTTATTGCACCACGCGCTTGCAACACATATTGAAGGCACCACCTACGTTGATACATTTACGTTGCACGACATACAATGTCAGTTCGTCGAAACAAGGTCCAGTTCGAGGCCGGAATAGGCTTGTTGGGTCTTTAGGCTTGCATGCGTTATTTTTCCGTGTTGGTGGCGAGACCCTTCGGTGGGATTGAACGGGCGTCCCTTCCAGGTTCAAATGGCTTGGAAAATAAGATCGTCGTGTGTTTTATCTATCGTCCGCTATTTCAGCAACCCGATTGGGTCGTCTGAGAGCCATATTCGGGGGTCTCTTGGGCCGTTTTGGGGCGATGCAGGGGGCTTTTTGGGTTGTATTGGACGTTGTGATCGCAGGAGAGGCGAAGGTACTTACAATGCAAGTTTTCCCATGGAGATGATGCGATTTTTGGTATTGAGGTTTTTCGCTGCCCCCTTGGCCTGTTTTGGGGCCCTCTGTCCGTTTGTGGGCCCCGGAAACGGCAGGGCCGTTTTTCACCATTTCCACAAACATGTCCCGTGAAAATGAAAACGGCATAAAAACGGCGAGCGTAAACTGCAAAAAAACGGCTCCAGGATTGGAGCCGGAGCCGGAATCGGTAAAACAACGGCGACGGAACAGGTAACAAAAACGGCGTCGGAACCGGCAAAAACACAGCAAAACGGAACCGGTAAAAAACGGCCCTGTCGTTTCCAGGGCCCGCTAAGCTCTGTCCCCCCGTGGCGCGTTCGGGCCCTTCCGGGGGGACCCCCGCCCCCCTTCCGAATCGACCGCACCGGGCGTCCGGGGGAGGGGTTTGGGGCGGGGGAGGCAGGTCGCACGCCGATGAGCCCCAAGGGGTCGGCGAATATGTTGCACCGAGGGATCTACGCAGCAGCTATGCTCCACTGGAGAGGAGTCGGCTCTACCACCCCCGCGCCCGGAGCTCATCGCCCCCCTTCTAGTACTGCAGCGCACAGCTGGTGATGCTTGATCGTTGATGTGGCATGTGAATTCTGCACGCGTCGCGAAACCCCACCAGTCATGGTAATCTTCTGGCACTGCGCCCCATTGCCTCACACCGCCCTCTGGACTTTTCCTTGCGGGCCGCAAATCAAAAAAAGAAACCCCACCAGCCCGCCCGTAGCCCGGGTCGACCTTCGACGCCGCCGGCGCCTTTGCTTGCGGCTGCGACCAAAGACAAAGTAACCCCACCAGCCGCTGTGCTCGACGCTGCTCACCGTACTGCTTTTGTTTCCCTACTTGTGGCACGGCCTGCCCCTTCTCGACTCGCTTCGCGCGCCCGCGTACCCAAAAGTAACCCCACCAGCCCACCCAGAAGCGCTGCCCAGACGAGTTGCACTGATCAGGGATGTGGAGCAGATCGCAGTGGAACAAAGGGCTGGGTCAGACGTCGTGCCCGAAGAGGGGGAGGAGGAGGAGGAATCGGCGGAGGAGCAAGGGAGGAGGAGGAGGAGGAGGAGGAGGAGGAGGAGGAGGAGGAGGAGGAGGAGGAAGGAGAGGGGATGAGGAGGGATGAGGAAGGAGGAGGAACAGGCGCAAAGGAAGAGGAGGAGGAGGAGGAGGAGGAGGAGGAGGAGGAGGAGGAAGACGAGGAGGAGGATGAAAGAGGAGGAGGAGGAGGAGGAGGACGAGGACGAGGAGGAGGAGGAGGAGGGCGAGCAGAAAGACCAAAGGCATCTGGGATGCCTCTCGGAGTCCCTTCGGATGTGTTTCGAGAGATTTTTGGAGTCCCCTTGGGGCGTCTTGGGAGTCCCTTGGCAGTCCCGGGGGCCTCTTAGGGGTGTCTTGGGTGCCTCCGAGGGGGCTTCTGGGAGCCCCTTGGGGGTCTCGTGGGAGCCTCGTGGGAGCGCCTTGGGGGCCTCTTGGGGGGCCTCTTGGGGCCTCCTGGGCACCTCTCGGGGCCGTCTTTGGGTGCCCGTGGGAGCCTTGGGGGTCATCTTGGCGTCATCCGGGGTCGATCAAACGAGGGACTCCTGAGGTCCCACCAGGAGGTCAACATGTTGCCATAACCTTCGTCAAGTCAGTGAGTTTTGTCAGCTCGCCGAGGCCTCTTGGGGCGTCTTGGATGCCTCTGGGGGGGGGCCTCTTGGGGTGTCTTGGGGGTCTCTTGGGAGTTGCTTGGGGGCATCTTGGGGCCTCCTGAGCACCTCTTCACCCTTAGGAGCCTCGGGGGCAATGTTGGGACCATCATGGAGGACAATCAAAGGATGGTGGGCTCTTTAATCAGGGTTCCCCCCCATCCCTCCTGGCCAACACGTTGCCAAAACCCTGACAATAATCAATGATGTTGGCCACCTCGCCGAGGCCTCTTGGGGCGTCTTGTGTGCCTCTGGGGGTCCTGGGTTACATCATTGGTATTGACTTCCTCGCCGATGCCGTTTTGCACGCTCCAACCCCTCGCGGAAGCCCCCGTCCAGGTCCAGGGGGAGTGGGTAGGGGGGGAGTCAAGACACCCTCGCCGCCCGCAAGCTGTCCCGTTCACTCCCATCTGCCCTCCCGACACATAAGTAGCATCCGGGCCTCAGCATGTTCAGCGGTCGTCTGGATGGGCAGCTACTGGGAGCCAACGCAGACCCCATGTGCGCGATGGGGCGAGGTGCACCACGCGTGCCATGCGCTCCTGGGGCCCAGGCGTGCCAGGCACGCCTCGCGCGCCAGATGCGACGCGTGCGCCAGATGTGCCGCATGGTCCAGCCGCGTCAGGTGCGCCAGGTCGTGTGCCAGGTGCGCCCGCGCACGTGACAGCACAAATCGGGAAGCATGTCGGCCCCCACCATCGCTGTCGAAAACCAGTCCACAATCGCGGCGGGGAGGCAATCATGGTTTCTGGTGGGCTTGCACACAGCAGGCAATCCCCGCGTTCCTTGTCAAGGACCTATGGGCGGTGATCGCGTGGTGGCCGCGCACGGTCCAGATTTCGCCGCGAAATGCATGTTGCATTGTTTTCTGACTGGGATGGTGGCCTTGCGCAAAGCAGGCGATGTGAGGGCACCCCCGCCGTCCCGGTCAAAAAACAATACAAAGAGTTCGCGGGGCGTACGAGCATGACCCAAGATTTGGCTCCAAAATGTGCTTCGTACTGTGGTTTGACAGGGATGGGGGGAGTGTTGGCGTTGGTCCTGGTTGTCTGCCGGTCGCCTGGGGAGGGGGGTGTTTATCAACAGTGATAAGCCCTTCCCCGAAGGGGGATGGAAGAGGAAGCGCTCTAAACCACTCACGCCTTAAAGGGCTGGTGGGATTCATACCATCCTAGGCTAGCCAGTATCGACCCCCTTCAACCCCTGTCAAGGGATATTTTGTGCGCGGGCTCGTTTAGAGTTTGATGTTTGCACGAGCAGTGGAGTTGACAGATCATTGTTGGCCTCGTCACTGCCACCACACTGCACAATCTCTCTCGTGCTCCATGGATTGCACCGCGGAGACTGCACTCCACACGTTGCGTCACGCAGTTGGCACCGCACTGACCTTGCACCAAACTGGTTGCGGCCCGTCGGCTCCCCCCGCCCAGATTCAACAGCATGCTCCTCCTCCTCCTCCTCCTCCTCCTCCACCATGGAGCGCACAGCGGGGGCGCAAGCACGCACTGCCTGGGGCCTGGGCTGGGAAGTTACGTCTTGTGAGGCAGAGGTGCGCGCGGCGCGCGGCGCCCAGAGCGCGCCAGCGCCCCCTCTAAAGTGCGCGCACTGGCTTCGCGGATGCCTCCGGGTCCCCATCATTACCAGCCTCGAGCGTATCCCTATCCCTAAGATTGACACGCCAAAAGGCGATGACAATCTTAGGGGTTCGCCCTCAAAAAAGAAGGGAATCCCTAAGATTGGCATCGTGATGGAGGAGGTGCCCAGCATAGGGATAGGGATATGTTCCAGGCTGGTAACCATCATCTGCTCAGACTGGGGCCGCAGGCGATGGCGGAAAAGATCCGCCGCAGCGAGACGGAGAAGATGGAGCGGAAGCTGCAGGCGCCGGTGCCCACTCCCGCTGCTTGCGTTGCGGTTCGCCGTCCCGAGCCACAATGTGTGGAGGCAGGCAGTTGGAGGGTGAGCCGAGCGGAGAGGACGAAGGATGAGACGAGAGCACGATGGGACGAGAAGATAGGATGGAGAGGTAGGGGGAGGAACATATGCACACATGTGCATACAACAACCTATATAGATGTACAGATATACATACATACGCCTTACATACATTATGAAGATGAGCATTGTGAGGAGGAGGAGAGGAGGAGGAGGAGGAGGAGGAGGAGGAGGAGGAGGAGGAGGAGGAGGGGCAGTCGCCGGAGGGGGAGGTCGAGTGAGATTGCGAAATCTCTGGAGGGTGAGAAACATGGGAATGGGGGAGAAGCCCAAGAAGTTTGCAAGGATCTCCAGTGCTTAAGGTGGGGTTCCGCGTTCCCTCGACTTGGGTGGGTATGCGTGACACCATGTTGTGGCGAAGCGATAGCCAGGTATCATATACATTGCGGTGCCCACGACGCTTCCGTACCGCTCCAAGAGGGGGCGCGGCGCCCGACATGTCCTCCAGAGCCGCTGGATCTCAGAGGTTCCCGACTTGTCCCTCGTGTCCCACTGTGTCCCCGGCCCGGCCTCGTCTCGAGTGAGGTGCGAGGTCCCACCACCAGAGAGTGCCAGCATCGGACGTCTGGGGATCGGTCCTGGTGCCCATGGGCCCACCGACGGCGACTTGTCGGAGGCGCAGGCGTGTGCAGATTGGCTTCGCGGAGCAGCGGAGCCAGATCGAGAGGAAGCGCAGGAGGAAAGGAACGGCAGGCGAAAGGAAGGTCGCAGGGAAGGGACAGGAGGAGGAATGACGGAGGGAGGAGGAGGAGGAGAGGGGGAGGAAGATTGAAGGATGAGCTTACAGCCGATACGTATGAATGGATTTCCCATCGCACATATGCGTGGCACCTGCATGGCGTGCCACTTCTGTCAGATCCGCCCTCTTGTGCGTCTTGGTGGTAGTTCCCAGGTGCAGGGAGCACGCTGTTGTGCTGGTGAGTGCGTGCCACCTCTTTCCCCTACGCCACGCCAGCTGAGCTTGGTGTGGTCGGCACACGCCTGACTCCTTCTGCCCACAGTTCCCTAAACAGCCTGTCATTACGGGTCCCCTGTACAGTCAACCATGATACTAAGGATGGGACAATTTTCCAAGGCTACCCTTGCATCCTCGCCTCCTCGGTCCATCCTTTGCCGCTTTCGCTGGCCGCGCCCCGCTCGAAAAGCTTCGAAATGGGCGCCCAAGGCCCTTGCATCCTTACATATCGCGCATCCTTGCTATACTTATTGACTGCATCTCTTTCACAACCGGATGTGGGCGAATCCGTATCCGGAACGGGTGGCCCGTGGCCTCTCGCATGGTGTCCCGTACGGCCTCCAGGAATTGCGGCATCCCGTATGGTCTTATGTATGTTCTCCCCCGCATGGCCTCCCGCACGGCCTCTCGTGCGGTCGTTTGTCTGGTCTTTCGGATGTTCTCCCATGCGGTCTCACGTGGTCTCCGGGATGGTTTCCCGCACGGTCTCCCGTGCCTGGTGTTGCGTATGGTCGCCCGCATGGTCCCATTCGTGGTTTTGTTTTTTGCCTCCGGCATGGTCTCCTGTGTAGTTTCTTGCAGATTCTTCTGCATTCGCAGTTCGATTGCGCAGTTATGATCGCATTCGTTCTTTGCCACGTGTGTCTAAGTTAGGCGTCTCCTCCAGGTACAAATTTATATGAGTCGATTTGGTTGGATCGTTGGCATTCGCTGCAGCTGTGTCTCCTCAGCTTGCTTCAGACATGGCTGGTACAGTTTTGGCGTGCTCGATGTGAGATCTACCTGGAGATGCCGATGCTTGATGTGGCGGTGTACTTGTCTGTTCTACAGTTTGACATTCAGTTGTTTGAGGGAAAACCTCGCCAATGTGTCAGCGCCACCGAAAGGAGGCTAAGCTTAAGATCCGTTGCATTCAGAAAGGGCGCTGAAGTGGAGCGGGTCTTGAACACCATCTCCTTGTCCACCGCTTCGCGTTCCTTGTTCCTCATCGTTCCACTTCTATTCCCCTTTCTACCTCCTTCTTGAAGGTCTGTCTGGTGCTTCTTGATGGCCAGTTGGAAGCATCTCAGGGACTTGTGTGGGGTGCTTGGGGGCCACATCAGATTGAAAGGCTCCCAACGCCAGTTCGAGTTCCCCCTCTTTGGCCCCTCTTGAGCCGTCTTGAGGGCCTTCTTGAGGCCCTCTTGGGAACCTTTGGGGCTGTCTTGTGGCGATATTGGCGGCCTCGTGGGCTGCCGTAGTTTTTCAGAGGCCTGAAATGGCGAGCATGACAAGAATATTGAACATCCCTTGTCTGCGCCTCTTGATGGCCTCTTGCGCGTCCTCTTGGAGCCCTGTTGGGGCGCAGTGAGGGCCTCTTGGGCCGGCTTGGGGACAGACTGCGCTGTCTTGGAACCTCATTGGGCCGACTCCGGGCTCGCTGCGGCGTTATTGGATTGGCTTTGGCCGTCCTGCAGCCTCTGCGGTGCGTGGATTGGCTGGCTTGGAGTCGTCTAGAGTCCGAAAGGAGCGCAGCAATGCAACCTCAGGCAGGAGGGACAAAAGCACCGACACAATTCATCGTCGATTCCCGGGAGAAAATGCGAAACTGTGGGAAGTGGGGGGGGAAGACGAAAATCCAGAACATATGGAAAACAAGATGTGGGGAGTCCTGGGATTTGTGTGTACTTATTTGTGTGTTCCTGGGCCCCTTCATTCGGAGGAGGATGTTCGAGACCAGCGCGCCCTGATGGGGAGTGGGCCTCCGGCTCGCACCGGGCAGCAGAACATTCCAGCACGCCCCAGGTGTGCCAAAGCAAGGGCGCCCTCGAGGGCCCGAAGTTAACCCACTGCCCCCGATAATAAGTCATCCCCCCCCCTTTTCCCCCTCTTTTTTTTCCCGTGTCAGTAGGATTTAATTGTGGAGGGGGCGCCCTCGAGGTTCTTCGCGCTTCGCGGTTCGGCTCCGATTCCTCCTCATCCTCCTTTTCTTCCCTGGGAGGCGGCGCGAGAGCGCGAGGTTCGCATTCCGCGCTTTGCGCAGCGCGAAGCGCGAAGTTGGGAGCCTTCGCAGAGGATCAGAGGCGGATGTGTTGCTGGCTTTGGTCGTGGGCGGCGGGTTGAGCCAGTGACATTGTAGACCACGATTGGGAGCTATTAGTTTGGTGCCTCCACCACTCTGCAGGGCTTGCACGTGAAGGAGAGGGAGGCCGTGGACAAGTTGACAAGGCTGGTTTCAGCATCCATGCCACTTCCTGCCAGCCCGCACAGCAGATGCATGGGATAGTCATGCTATCGAACCTTGCCAGGAGGCTGCGTTTCATTCAGACCTGAAGTTGTGAAGCCTGTTGCGCATCATGATGATGCTGGACGACTTGCGCAAGCTGTTTGCACATTTGTGTTGCTCGCTCCGTCTCCCGATCTCTCTCCATTACCCCCCCTCCCGCTCGATCTTGCTCTCTCGCTTTCTCTTTCTCTTTCTCTCTCGTTCTCTCTTTCTCTCTCTGTCTCTCTGCTCTCTTTCTCTCTCTCTCTCTCCTTCTCTCTCCTCTCACACTCTGCTCTCGACCCTTCTCGAGGGGGAGAGGGGGAGGACGGGAGGAAGAGTGGGGGGAGTGGCGAAAGGGCGTGAAGAGGGCCGGGCGAGGAGGGGGAGGAGGGAGATCGAGAGGCGGGGAGGGCACCGGAGAGGCGCCAGAGCCCCCCCCGCAGCCTCGCCATCCCCCGATGGCTTCAGAGCTCGGGGCCCTGGCCCCCCGCGTTCCCCCCCCTGCCCCTGCGGCGCAGCCGTGCGAGCCTTGCCTGCGCTCCTCCTCCGATGCGATGTCGAAGGGCTGTCGGGGTCCCTTGCTGCACACTGCTCACGCAGGGGAGCCCTTCTGGCCTTGCAGCCGAAGTTGGACGGCCGCCCCCTCACGCGGATCGCCTCGCGCCTCGCCCTTAGGTCATCCCATCTCCTTCCCCCCCCTTCTCCCCCCCCAACAGGACCACGTAGCGTGATCGAACGACTTTGCAGGGAAGGGACGGGCGACGACGACGAACGCTGGTAATTACGACGACAGGAAAGACAAACGGGGGAGACGCACTGGCCCCGCCTCTTCCTACGCACTCTATGCGCTGTTGGTCTATGCGTGTGTCCCCCCGACGTTCACCATCATTGCACTAATTCGTCTTGTGCGCTCCGTCATGTGTCTGGTGCAGCCGCATTTTTCGAGGGGCTCCGAATTGATCGTCGCATACATGGCTCAAATTCCGCTGCCTGTCAGGCATATCATCGACCAGGTCTTCAGACCTGTGTATTACTCGATGAAGGACGATGAGGACGTTGAGGCGAAGAAGAACAAGATCTTGGCTCTGAAGAACATGTTCCGCCTCGAGCCCGTTTACAAGAGGCCAGCCACCAGTTGCCTTAAGTCGGGCCTGTCCCTCTACATGAGGAGTATCCAAAAATAATGCAACAATAGTCGGGGAATGATTTTTTATTTTATGTTTGGGCCATTTGGGAGTATGTTTTGAATATTTTTTAGTTTTTGTCCAGTCCCCCTGTAGGGGGACAGGCCCGACTTAACACTTGTCCGTCCATCATTCATCGATGCGATGCTCTTCCTTCCTCCTTCCCCCAACCAGTTTCAACAAACGTTCCTCCATCCAATCCACCCGGTCCTGCTATGGCTCTTGCTCCTCGTTCTTGCCCAGTGCTCCCGATAGTGATGACGCACGCGGCTCCCCGGCACGAGGGGCCGCTCCTGCACCCTGCGCTTGCCGCGTCCTGCTCCGGCTGCTGCCGCGACCACGTGTCCGTGATGAAGGGGAGACAGGCGGAGGAAGGAGAAGGGGAGGGAGGAGGGAGGAGGGGATGGCGCGAGGAGGGTGAATGAAGAACAAAGGGAAGGAGAATGAGGGGGATGATGAGGAGGAGGAGGAGGAGGAGGAGGAGGAAGAGGAGAGAGAGACGTCGACGACGAAAAGATGGCCGGACGGGCGAAGGAGGAAGCACGGAAGAGGAGAGGATGGTTCGAAGGTAGACAGAGGGGGTAGACAGAGGAGGAGTGAGGGGGGTGAGGAGAATAGATAAAAGAAGGGAGGAGGAGGACCAGTGGAAACCCAGGGCCCATCAAAATGTGGCAATGAACTTGCCCTCCAAATTCCCTCTTCACACGCCCCTGCAAGGATTCGGTTTGATTATGGGAAGTGCCGCGTTAGAAGACAACCGTCTGACAATCCGGACCTGTGCCAGACCATTATTCCTGCTACCGCAACGCAGCGAATGAACATCACTGTTGAGTCCCGCCAATCCTGAACCCTGCCAGAACATTCATGAGACGTCAACTCAGCGAATCAACGTGACTGCGGCCTGGCAGTCCTACATCGTGCCAGCACAATATTTGGGACGTCAACCATAAGAATCCTTGCAACAGTTGTAAACTCTTAATGCGAATGTGCGCGGAGCGTAGGCGGGAGAGACATTTTGAAAACCGCCCGCCCTCCATCCGTGAAACTCGTGCACTTGTTCCCCACCGGACAGGTTGGGGTCGTTAGATTGCGAAGGCCTTACGGCCGGTACCGCCGACCCTGAGAACGACGAAGATGAAAACGAGGGGGGATGTGGGAGGAGGTTGGTGGTGGATGAGGGAGGAGGAGGGGGGAGAAGGATGTGGAGGAGAAGCAAGAAGAGGAGAAGGAGGCAGAGGAGAGCAGGAGGAGGGGGAGCGTAGGGAGGGGGAGGAGGAGGAGGAGGAGGAGGAGGAGGAGGAGGGGGAGGAGGAGGAGGAGGAGGAGGAGGCTTTCTTGGGACAGCCTGGGGCTCTCTTGAGGCCGTCTTGGGCCGTCCAGGGCTCCTTTTGCGCCGTCTCGAGGCACTCTCGGAGGCCTCCTGGGCAATTTGAGGCTCTCCTGGGCTGTCTTGGAGCAGATTGGGGACCCCTTGGGAGCCTCTTGGGGCCTCTTGGAGCTTCTCCGGGGCCTATTGGAGGCCTCTTGGGGCTGAGAGCTCGAAATGTCCGTTCGGGTCCCCCGTTTGGGCACTCTCCTGGAGCCGTATTGGGGGCCTCTTGGGCCGTCTTGGAGGCGTCTTGGGCCGTCTTGGGGCCCTCTTCGGCCGTTAGGGGACCCTCTTGAGGGCCTCTTGGGCCGTCTCGGGGAGATTTTGGGGGCCTCTTGGGCCGTCTTGGCGCGTCGGGAAGCGGAAGAGGCAAGAACGCCAAAATCGTTCAAAAACGCACGGAAAATCTATGATTTTTGCCTCTTGGGGCTCTCGTGGGAAAGCTCCTGAAGGCCTCTTGGGGCGCTTTGCAGGCCTCCTGGGCTGTCTGAAGGCCGTCAAGGCGTCTTGGACAAATCGTTCGGCGATTCGGAGTTCTCTTGGACTGTCTGCGGGGCATATTGGAGCACTCTTGGCCCGTCTTGGGGCTTTTTTGGGGCCGGGGGACTCCCCGGGGGGGCGTCGTATCTGCCCCCCCCCCCCCCGAGACCTCCCTCCCGGACCCACCCCGGGACCCCCCCGGGACCTCCCCAGGGGACCCCCCTCCCCCCCCCCGGGCGGGGGAGGGATCGAAAGGAAGAGGTTTCCCTTCGACTCAATTACGACGTTGGTCAACTTCGCTTTGGCTGGCGCGCTGAGGAGGTCCCTGGGAAAGGGGGGAGCTTCGACGAGCCCAGGGAAATGGGGAGGCAGGGAAAGGAGACGACAGAGACGACGACCAACGGACAAGCCTTTCACACGCGCCGATAGGGTCGGCGGATTTTGAGAACAGACCTCCCAGCCACTCCCACCCTGCATACCGCGGCCGCCAGACCCCAAGTTGTCCCGAGTGTCCCGGTTATCCCGCCTCGCGCCCTCGACAAACACGACAGAACACACCCTGCATACCGCGGCCGCCAGACCCCAAGTTGTCCCGAGGGTCCCGGTCATCCCGCCTTGCGCCCTCGACAAACACGACAGAACACACCCTACATACCGTGGCCGCCAGACCCCAAGTTGTCCCGAGGGTCCTGGTTATCCCGCCTCGCGCCCTCGACAAACACGAGAGAACACACCCTGCATACCGCGGCCCCCAGATTCCAAGTTGTCCCGAGCGTCCCTTGTGTCCCGCCTCGCGCCCTCGACAAACGCGAGAGAACACACCCTGCATACCGCGGCCGCCAGACCCCAAGTTGTCCCGAGTGTCCCGGTTATCCCGCCTCGCGCCCTCGACAAACACGACAGAACACAATATGACACAACAGAACATGGCAGAACATAACATATCAATATCATCGCAATATAGAGGGCACCAGCATATCACATAACCGAGCGTAACATCACATAACACAACATATTATAACATAGCCGAGCATAACATGAGGCACAATGGCATAACATATCATAGTATGGCACAGCGTGGCCAAACATTTCATAAGACGACAGCAGGGCATAGCGGCGAACACGCCAGAACACAACATGTCACACCAGACGATAACATACCATAACACGAGCATGCCATAACATGGCATAGCATAACATAGCAACACGATGACAATAAAGAGCATGCTATAACATCACACACCACCTCATATCATAGCATGGTAGATCAGAAGGCGACGTTACGCAACATAACATAGCACGACCGATGACAACATAAGACACCTTGGCATAACATCCCATATCATTGCACGTCATTGCATACCATACCACAACACGACAGTATTGCATATCGCCACATACTAGCATAGCAGGTCACAGTACATTATATTGGTCCGAGCCGTCCACAACCACAACATCACATAGCATACCATATCATAGCATGACATAGCAGAAGACGACATAACATACCATAACACATCATAGCATAGCATAACATAACACACTATGACAGGACACATCATATCAGGACACAGCATCAAATACCAGATCATAGCAAGGCACCAGAGCATTGCGAAGCAGACTAGCAGAGCAGAGCGTACGATAGTGTACTCAGCTGAGCCGTCAACAGCATCACATAACAGAGCATACTACACCATCACATGACAGCCCGTCAAGCAATAGCATGGTGCCGCAACGCAGATCATACCAAAACATCTCCAACCATATGCGTGCCCTGCCTGTCTCTGGCTGGCAGACGCTCCTCTCGGACAGTGGGCCCCCCCTCCTCGCCACGGTGTGTTTTGGACTGCTCGACCAAGGAGTTGACCGCCTTCAACTGGGACCTCCTGGAGCCCCTTGAGCCCTCTGGGTCTAAAAAAAAAAAAAAACATCTCCAACCATATGGTGACAGATATGAGCCAACGTGCACCTATTGATGTCGGATGCCCACGTGCCAGGGGGGCTCCGCCCGGGGCCGCTGCGCGCCCCGCGCACGTTCGGGAGAGCGAAGAAGACGAGGGCGAGGGGGAGGGGCGCGATGCGCATGATGAGGGAAGGGGACGAATAACAGGGCGAGGAGGAGGGAACGGAGGAGGAGGAGGAGGAGGAGGAGGGGGAGGAACGAGGACGATGAGGAACAGGAGGAGGAAGGAGAGGTCCGCCTCACCTCTTTTTTCCTCCTCCTCCTCCTCGTCCTTCGTCGTCCGTCTCCTCCTCGTGGTGCTACTGCTGTTCCCCCTCTTCCTCTTACCGGAGGTTGATACTATCTCAGAGCAAGTTTTGGTGTATCGCAAAATGCGTTTTGGGTGTGGTTTTGTCCTCGTCAGGGGCCTTTGGGTTGTTAGAATTCGGAAAAACATCATCTTGCGACCTGGCCCGGCCGCGCTGGCCGACGCCGCTGGGCACTGCGCACATCCAGTAGGCGCGCGCACCGTTGGGACCAAACGCCGAAGGTTTCGGTGGGGATCGCTCGAAGCAAAATAATTTGAAACGAATGTGCGCGGCGTTAAGGCAGAAGCTTCACTTTGAAAACCGTCCGCCTTCCCACCGTGAAGCTCTTGCGTCGAGTGCGCGCGGCGCTGAGCGTTAAGGCGGGAGCAACATCTTGAAAACCGCCCGCCCTCCATTCGCGAATCTCTTGCAAACTTTCAAGACGAATGCGCGCGGCGCCAAGGCGATGACCACATTGTGATAACCACCCGCGCTCCATCCATGAAGCTGTTGTAAATTCTAAGCTTAAGGCTCATACGTGCTGCGGAAGTTTCAGGTGAAACGCCTGGCCCGCCTCACGGACAAGCCTCGGGGTGCGACAGGGATGAGTTGCTTGTAAGGGGAATCGCTGAAGTGTGGACGGAGGAGGGAGAGAGCAAGAGAGACAGGCAGACAGACAGACAGACAGACAGACAGACAGACAGATAGGCAGGCAGGCAGGCAGGCAGGCAGGCAGGCAAGCAGGCAGGCAGGCAGGCAGACAGACAGACAGACAAACAGACTTGCGGAGGCAGTCTGCCCACAACACAAGAGCATTTTAACAAGGAAGCTAGCAAGCCCGCGCCGGCAGGCGGGTTGTGCCGCTACTGGCGCCCACCCTAGGCGAAATCCCGTACGGGAGGGGAGGAAGAGGAGGAGGAGGAGGAGGAGGAGCAGGAGCAGGAGCAGGAGGAGCAGGAGGACGAAGAGGAGGACGAGGAGGAGGACGAGGAGGAGGACGAGGAGGAGGAGGAGGAGGAGGGAGATGAGAGGAGTTTCCCCAGGGGGCGGGAGCTGCCCGCCACCGAGCCCACGCCCCAGCGGCGCGCAGCGGCGCGGCGCCCGCCGCGCGCCGCCCTCCCCGCCCCTGGCCGGCGCAGGTGCCGCGCCGCCGCCGCCACGTCGCCCGCTTTCGCCTCGGCGCAAAAGCCCGCGGCAGCGCGCAGCTGGCGCGCAGGCTTAGGTCGGGCCTGTCCCCCTACAGGGGGATTTTCGACGAACAAATAAAAGATACTCCACAAGTAGTCAAACAAAAATCGTCTGGGGACTATTTTGGGTGGTATTTCTTGGCCTTCTTGGGGCATTTGGGGGGTATGTTTTATGTTTCGTCGAACATCTCCCTGTAGGGGGACACGCCCGACATGCAGCTGGCGCGCAGGCTCGCCCTGCAGGCCGCAATCGAGCACGCGGTGCGCGCGGGCGAGCCCGCGGGCCTGCCCCGCGTCGGGCGGGCGGCCCGCCTCTGCTCGGAGCCAGGGGCGCGCGCCTCGCCCCCGAGCCGCTGCCCCCGCCTCGAGGGCGAGGGAGGCGAAGTCCTCTCCGGGCTAGCGAGCGTGCTCGTCTGGCTCCCCGCGCCGTCTCGCCTCGCCGTCGCGGCGGGCCGCGACCCGCTGCTCCGCCGCGGAAGAGAGAGAGAGAGAGAGAGCGAGAGAGAGACCAACGAAACAAGTAAGGGCGAGAGGGAGTGGGAGGAGAGCGGTGGCGGAGGAGGGCGAGGAAGGGGGAAGGAGGGAGGAGGGATGGGGAGGAAGAGGTGGAAGGAGAAGGAGGAGGAGACTGGAGATCATGGATTCAGACTTTTAGTCCCCCTCGTCGTCCTCATCCGCTTCGCTTCCCCTTCCGCCGCCCTTCCCTCCCTGTGGGTATTCCCTCGGCCTTCCCATGCCGCGCCGCACCAGGGGCATGCTGGCGGCGCAGGAGGAGGCGAAGCAGCTGCCGCCGGGTAGGCAAGCGCTGCCAAGCCCAGCGAGCGCCTGAGGATGGAGGCTTCTCGCATCCTGCTCCTCGAGGTCCGCGTAGATGTCTTGGTTCCCACTCCTCTTCTGCATACACATACACTTCTGGAGGCCCGCGTGGATGTCTTGGTCGGCGATGGACACCATCGGCGGCGCCTCCTGCGCCGCCCTGGCGCACTTCATTCGGCAGGGAAGGGGAGTTCCAGTGCCGACCCAAGAGATCCGCACGGACCTCCAAAAGCAGAGTGAGATGTGTGCATGCGTACAGATGTGTTTATGCATGTATGTTTATATGCATGGCTTTTGTGTGAACGCATACACGCATCTATTGTTTATGCGATTATGTATTATCAGGTATGTCTATATTCAGTCATATTGTTTTATGTATGTAGGTATGAAAGAACGCGTTCTGTGGTCGCTTGTGGGGCTGGCGCATGCGTCGGCGGCGGCTGGCGGCGGCGGTAGGGACGACGATTTCCTTTTCTGGGCCGGCGACGGCGCCTGCGGCGGCGGGCGGCGGCCGCGGGAAGCGTCGACGTGGACGACGGTGGTTGTGCTGGTGGTGCTGGGTTGTTGTGATGGTGGTGGCAATGGTGGTGGTTGTTGTGGTGGTGGTGGTGGTGTGGTTGTTTGTTGTGGTGATGGTGCTTGTGGTGGTGTGTGGTGGTGGTGGTGGTGGTGGTGGTGGTGGTGGTGGTGGTGGTGGTGGTGGTGGTGGTGGTGGTGGTGGTGTTTTGGTGGTGGTGTGGTGTTGGTTTGTGGCGGTGGTGGTGGGTTGTGGTGGTGGTGGTTTGGTGCTGGTTGTGTGGTGGTTTGTAGTGGTGCTGGTGGTGGTGGTGGTGGGTTGGGGTGGTGGCGGTGGTTTGTGGAGGTGGTCCTGGTGGTGGTGGTGGTGCCACTGGTGGTGGTGGTGGTTGTTTTTGGTGGTGCTTTGTGGTGGTGGTGGGTTGTGCTGCTGGTAATGGTGGTGGTAGTGGCAGTGGTGGTGGTGGTGTGGTAGATTGTGGTGGTGGTGGTGGTAGTGGTGGTACGTTTTTGTGGCGGTGGTGGTTGTAATGGTGATTTGTGGTGGTGGTGGTGTTTGTGGTGGCTGTGGTGGTGGTGCGGTGGTGGTTTGTGGTGGTGGTTTGTGGTGGTGGTGGTGGTTGTGGTGGTGGGTTGTGGTGGTGGCGGTGGTTTGTGGAGGTGGTGCTGGTGGTAGTGGTGGTGGCGGTGGTGGTGGTGGGTTTTGCTGCTGGTAGTGGTGGTGGTTGTGGCGCTATTGGTGGTGGTGTGGTAGATTGTGGTGGTGGCGGTAGTGGTAGTGGTAGTGTGTTTTTGAAGTGGTGGTTGTGGTTGTGATGGTGAGTTGTGGTGGTGGCGGTTGTGGTGGTGGTGGCGGTGGCTGTGGTGGTGGTGTTGGTGGTTGTGTGGTGGGTTGGTGGTGGTGGTGGTGGGTTGAGGCGGTGGTGGTGGTGGTAACTAGTGGTGGTGGTTGTGGTAGTGGTGTTAATCGTCGCTGCGTCCCCGCCGGCGCAGGCGCCGGCGCTGCTGGGCGCCGCCAGCGCCGGCGCCAGGGGGGGCATCAAAACCCTTCCCCGCGTGCTAGCGGGGGGGGGTTCAACCCCCTCCCCCCCTCCTTTGAGCTGCCTCTGGTCATCGTCGCTGCCTCCCCGCCGTCGGCGCCGCCAGCGCCAGCGCCGGCGCCGAGGGGGGGGGGCTTGAACCCCCCTCCCACCCCCCCCTTCCTTGGGAGGGGGGCGGGAGGGGGTTCGGGACGGGGGGGTGTGGGGGGAGGGGAGCCCCCCTGTTTTTGATCGACGGCGCCGAACGTTCCCAAGGCAAGCGCCCGTGAAACGCGTTCTCTCGTGGGTACGTATGTATGAAAGGGCGCGTTTCGCGGTCGCTTGGAGGTGGGGGGGCTTGGAACCGAACCCCCCCCCTCCCGTGACAGGGAGGGGGGGGTTCGAACCCCCCCCTCCCTCTTGTACCTCTCCTTTCCCTTTCCTCGGGCCAGCGCCTGCGTCGGCGGCGGCTGGCGGCGGCGGCGGCGGGGACGACGATTTTTTTTTCTGGGCCTGCGCCGGCGCCTGCGGCGGCAGGCGGCGGCGGCGGGGAGCGTCGACGAGGACGACGGTGGTGGTGGTGGTGGTGGTGGTGGTGGGTTGTGGTGGTGGTGGCGGTGGTGGTGGTTGTGGTGATGGTGGTGTGGTGGTTTGTTGTGGTGGTGGTGGTTGTGGTGGTGGTGGTGTGTTGGTGGTGGTGTGGTGGTGGTTTGACGGGGTGCAGGTGGTGGTGGTGGTGGTTTGGTGGTGGTGTGGTGGTGGTGGTTGTGGTAGTGGTGGTGGGTTGTGGTGGTGGCGGTGGTTTGTGGAGGCGGTGCTTGTGGTGGTGGTGGCGGCGGTGGTGGTGGTGTGGTGGTGGTGGTGGTGGGTTGTGCTGCTGTTAGTGGTGGTGGTTGTGGCTGTGGTGGTGGTGGCGTGGTAGACTGGTGGTGGTGGTGGTAGTGGTGGTCGGTTTTTGCGGGTGCGGTGGTGATGGTGAGTTGTGGCGGTGGTAGTTGTGATGGTGGTGGTGGTGGTGGCTGTGGTGGTGGTGGTTGTGTGGTGGGTTGGTGGTGGTGGTGGTGGTGGGCTGAGGCGGCGGTGGTGGTGGTTGTGGCGGTGGTGGTGGTAGTGGTGTTTATCGTTGCTGCGTCCACGCCGTCGCTGGCGCCAACGCCGGCGCTGCTGGGCGCCGCCAGTGCCGGCGCCAGAGGGGGGGGGGGGGTGAACCCCCCCCCCCATCTCGGCGCCATGGGGGGGCGGGGGGGGGGTTTGAACCCCCCCCCCTTCCCCCCTTGAACTACCTCTGGTCATCGTCGCTGCGTCCCCGCCGTCGGCGCTGCTGGCGGCCGCCGGTGCCGGCGCCGATGGGGGGGGGATTTGAACCCCCCCCCGAGGGGGGGGGTGGGGGGGAGGGGGGCCCCCTGGTCTTGATCGACGGCGCCGAGTGTGTTGGGGCGGGGTCCCAGTCCCCGGTTCGAAACGCGCCGCCGAATGTTCCCAAGGCAAGCGCCCGTAGGTATGCATGTACGTAAGTGCTTTGGTATGTGCTTGTGTATTTCTTATACACTGATTGGTTGAATTCATTGAAGTGGGCATGCATGTATGTATGTATGTATGTAGTATGTATTAATTCGCGTGATGTAACCATGCATGCATTAATGTATTCACTGTGCGACATGTGTACGCGAGTTTGTTTATTGCGCAATCGTAGTGTCGGTACGTACGCATTCCCGTAAATAGTATTATGTGTATATGGACTTGTGCATATACCTATGTATTCACTTATCTTGTTTCGCTATTTGATATTAGTTATGCATGTTCGCAGGCCTCGAACAAGAGGTTTCTGGGCCCGGGGAAGTGGCATGATCGCAGGCCTAGATGTTGACACCAACACCAATATCGGCGGTGTGCCTCCTCCGAGGGAAGAAGATCCCGATCTCGGTGATAGTGGTAATGTTCAGGCTTCCAAGGTGACCGAAATACTACCACCAACGCCGAAATCGAGGATCATATCCCGCCAGTGGAGGCACACCGCCGATCTTGGTGCTGGTGCCCATTTCCAGGCCTTCAACATGACGCAGCGGGAGGTGCGACCGCAGGGCGGGGGGCTGCACGCAGAGCGGCAGCCCTGGCAGGGTCGGCCCTGCACGCGGCCGCCACGAGCGCGACGCAGGAGACGCGGGCGCGGCGGGCCTCGCTCGCGCGAGCGCCGTGCGCCAGCCCGCGAGAGGGGCGAAGCGCGCGGGAGGCGGGCCCGCAGCGGGGACGCCCCAGCACGAAGGAAAGGTCAGACGCGCACGCGCGAGTCCCAGGCAGGCTTCTCCTTCTCCTCCTCCTCCTCCTCCTCCTCCTCCTCGTCGTCCTCCTCCTCCTCCTCCTCCTCCTTCCACTCTCTTTCTTCTCCTCCTCTTCCTCCTCCTCCTCCTCCTCCTCCTCCTCCTCCTCCTCCTCCTCCTCCTCATGTTTCTCCTCCTCCCCTGCTTCGAGCTCCGCAGGGAGGCGCAGCGGAGCCCATCCGAGGAAGCGAGCGGAGGCGACCCGGCGAGCGGGCCGAAGGGCTGCCGCGTGCGGGCGGGCGCGCGCGGCGGGAGCGGGCCATCGCAGGCCCTCTCGTCTGGGCAGGGGCGACGCATGGGGGAAGGGGCTCCTCCTCCTTCTCCACCTCCTCATCCGCCTCCTCCTCCTCCTCCTCCTCCTCCTCCTCCTCCTCCTCCTCCTCCTCCTCCTCCTCCTCCTCCTCCTCCTCCTCCTCCTGCGTGGGGTGGCGCGCCCTCGCGGGCGAGGAGCCGCATCCGAGATCCGCGGCCTCGCGGTGTGCGCGGCCCACGGGCCGCGCGAACACCGCGGACGTGGGGCGCTGCGTTGGGGGAGGCCCCCGCGCGGAGCGTATAGTCTTGCGGCCACGTCTCACAACGGGAGCGCGCCCCGGAAGCCCGACAGGCGAGGGCGCGGCTGCGGGATGGCTTCGCCGCTCGTGGTGTCCGACCTTTTCTCTGCCCTGCGCAGCACTGCAGGCACAGGGGGGGGGCGGGGCACGGAGGCGGAGCGCAGGAGGAGGGGGCGCTGTCCGTGGCCAGCCGCTGCTCGCGACGTCGAGCGGGGCGGCCCACCCGACGAGCAACGGCCGGAGAGGCGTCCGGAGAGACTGCTGGCTCGCCAGCGTCAGCTACCTGGCGACCGCGGGAGAAACACTCTTTTGGGATGCCACCGGGTGATTTGCCGAGACAGCGCGTGCATCGTTTTGAACGCCCGAAATGGGTACGGAAAGAATGGGTACGATGTCCAACAGCAGTTCCTGTTCATTCTGAACAGGACTCGCTGTCCGCGCCGCCGCGGCCTGTGTCCATTCGAGACAGAAGGCCGCCTGCCCAACAGCGGCCGCTGATGGTTTGGGACAACATTTGTGCTTGGGCATGGTACCCATTCTTTCCGTGCCCATTTCGGGCGTCCAAACAAGAGGAGGAGGAGGAGGAGGAGGAGGAGGAGGAGGAGGAGGAGGAGGAGGAGGACGGCAGGAGGAAGAGGAGGAGGAGGAGGAGGAAGACGCGTCCACATGGGCATTGTGCCCATTCTTTCCATAACCATTTCGGGCGTCCAAAATCGTGCACGAGGGGAGAAGCCACAAACATTGGACTGAAAGGCGAACGCTACGCCTCACTCAGGGTGTGCCCTCTTGGGAGGCGAGCCCCGCCCGATCTTACCACGACCACTACCACGACTGCCATCTACCATAAATCCACGTCGCAATGTTGATCCCCATCGCCGACCTCCCCCCCTTCCCTCGACCCCCACCATCTTTCTTCAGGAGGGGAAAAAACATACAGACACAATTAATCGTCGATCCCCAGGAAAATATGGGAAAATATGGGAAGTGGGGGGGAAGACAAAAACCAGAAAAATTTGGAAAATATGGGGAATCTGTTTATTTGTGTGTATTTATTTGTGTGTCCTGGAGCCCCATCATCTTTTTCCCTTTTGTCCATCTCCGCGCCCATTCTTCCTCCCCTCCCCCGCTATATCTCCCCCGCAGGGGGTTTTGCCGGGGCCCGGCACCTCTGGCCAGCAGCTTCGTGTCGCCCACTGGCTCTGTGCGTGTAGCGCCCATGCCAGATTCGGGGAAACGTAAGACTCGAGCGAGCCGAAACTCGGGTGTGCCGGCGTTTTTTTACGAGCGCGTCCTGGATTTTGACGGTCCGGTCTTCGTGGGATGTTTGCAGCGGGAGCCCGCGTCAAAGTTCAGATTGGGTCTCGTCATTTTTACGATGGCCCCGTCAGGCCAACCCGAGTCCTCCTTACCCGAGTCTTACGTCTCCCCGACAGATGTGCGCCCTCTGCCTCGCGATCCACACTTTTCAAGCCGGGCGCGTCTGTAGGCTGTTGCTACCGCTTGAGTCGACTAGACGTAGGAGTGACCCCTCGCCGGAGTGACCATTGGTGCGGGCACACTGGGGTTCCCCGATCGCCGAACGCGGTGCGCCTGTGGCGTCCTGCGCGCCCGTGTTTGGCCACCCCGCGACCCCCAAATAGCCGCGCACCAAAGGTCATACCCAGGGCCACTCCTGCGTGCAGCCGATTAAGGGATCGGATGGGCAGGCACACGAGCAGCAGAAGCAGGAGCAGCGGGGAGCGAGCAGTGGCAGACACCTCGAAACTCCGAGGTCCGCGCGGATCCCTCGGATCGGCGCTGCACGCCCTCCCTGCCGCGCGGAGCGCGCCAGGGGGGCGCCGCCGGAGGCGCCGCCAGGGGGGCCCCAGCGCCGATCCGAGGAGTCCGCGCGGACAGCCGAGTTTCTGCGCTCATGTCGTTGTTCGAGTCGAGGGAGCCAGCCCGAGCGAGTCGGCTGGGCCTGCCTGCTCCCACGCGCCCCTCCCGCAGGAGACTTGAGGAACGGAGGGCGCTGCCGTGCGCGTGCGCGCGGCCCCGCCTCTTCGACGACTTGCCGAAGGAAATGCCACGAACGGGTGGGAGGAGGAGGAGGAGGAGGAGGAGGAGGAGGAGGAGGAGGAGCGGCCCCTGCCACGAACGGGTGGGAGCGGAATTTCAGGACATCTTTTGCGCGTTCTTGGCATCGTTCGGACGTGTACGCACACTGGTCCCCAGCGAGGACCATCAAGGAGCAGTTTGGATCATCCCGCCGAAAAACGCACGACATCGACGTCCGAGCGGTGGCGAGCGCCTCTATGTCTTCCAGATGGAGTCCGGGCAGATGGGGTCGGAAGATCGCGTTGCATTGCCGGTTCATCGGCGATGCGGTTCGATGCGGAACCCGAATTTTTCCACGCCGACGTCGCCGACGCATCGCCGATGCATCGACGATGCGGCGCGATCCTCAGACCCCATCCACTCCGACCACATCTGGGAGGCCTCTAGCGCTACTTTGCCGAGAGCACTCTTCGGCCTTTTCTCGCGCGGCTGCGTTCCCGGCAGGACGCATGCGCCACGCCTCAGCGGGAGCGCCGCTTTGGGGCGAAATCTGCACAGCTTCTAGGCGAGAGCTGATTTTTGTCCCGCTCGCGCGCGGCCCAGCTTTTCCCCCGCTCATGAATTTGCTGTCAAAAGTGTGCGCCGCGCCCAAGCGAGAGGCACCTTTCAGAAAATTGTTCGCGGCGTTAGAGGCGATAGCAACATGTCGCTCTCCCGCGAGCTATGTGTGCCGCGTCTCACTCTGTCCGCGAGTTGCGCGACGTCGGCGACCAAACTTCCATGTTGAAAGGAAACCTGAGACCGCTAAGTGGAGGCGTCGGTGTACATATATATATATATATATATGTATATATATATATATATGTGTATATATGTAGACATAGTTACATACACATATATCTATGTATATTTGAATATATACATATGTGCGTGCCTACGTATACATATACATAGATAAATATGCATACAAATATGTATATGTAAGGGCTTCGCCCCCTGCCGCTGGCCCCCTTTTCTATCACAACGGAATACAAAAAGAGCTATATCAAGATGTAGTGGCGCCGCCTCGAAGACATTATGATGCTGACGCCGATGGTGATGCTGATGATGGCGACGCCGATGTTGATGCTGATGGAGGGAGATGATGCTCATGATGGCGCTGCGGGCGATGATGATGATGATGATGATGATGATGATGGTATGATGATGGTGATGGTAATGCTGATGGTGATGATGGTGATGCTGATGATGGTGATGCTAATGATGAAGATGAACATGAGGATAACGATGAAGATGATGATGATGATGATGATGAGGAGGAGGAGGATGCTGATGATGTTGATGATGGTGATGCTGATGATGGTGATGATGATGCTGATGATGAGTATAATGATGTTGATGATGCTGATGATGATGATGCTGACGACGATGATGATGCTGATGATGATGATGATGATGGGTGATGATGATTGATGATGATGATGATGATGATGATGATGATGATGATGATGATGATGATGATGATGATGATGATGATGATGATGATGATGATGATGAATATAATGATGCTGATGATGCTACTGATGCTGATGCTGATGATGGTGATTGTGGCGGTGGTGGTCAAGGGCGTGGCCTCGGATCGTGGCCACTGGGATGCGAACACGTTTTCACCTACGGGCGATCGTGGCCTCGGGGACGGCCACGTTGCGTCACTTACAAGCGACCGTGGCTTCTGGGGCGGGGGCATTGTATACTCCAGATTTCGTAATGAAAAGGGAGGGGGTCTGGACCCTCCAAGGCAAGCCATTTCAGACTCCCCCCGTGGGAGAACCCTCCAAAACATCGTCCCCAGACCCCCCAGGCCCTCCAAGATAGCCTGGAAGAGACCCCCCCCCCCGAAATGAGACCCCCCTTCCTTTATTTACGGGCGCAGCCCGTAATTTGATTTTCGCGAGGTAGACAGACTGAATTGAACCACCAGGCCGTTAGATGGCAGTTTTATTTCCGCGGGTGAGGATATGTCGGTAGCCGTTTTAAGCCAGCGGGTGAAGGTATTTCGGTGGCAGTTCTAAGACCGCGTATGAGGATATGTCGGTGGCAGTTTTAAGCCAGCGGGTGAGGATATTTCGGTGGCAGTTTTAAGCCAGCGGGTGAGGGTATTTCGGTGGCAGTTTTGAGCCAGCAGTTGAGGATATTTCGGTGTTTCAGCGGGTGAGGATATTTCGGTGGCAGTTTATTTCCGCGGGTGAGGATATTCCAGTAGCAGTTTAAGCCAGCCGGTGAGGATATTTCGGTGGCAGTTTTAAGCCAGCGGGTGAGGAAATTTCGGTGGCAGATTTACTTCCGCGGGTGAGGGTATTTTGGCGGCAGCTTCAAGCCGGCAGATGAGCATATTTCGGTCGCAGTTTTATTCCCGCGGGTGAGGATATTTCGGTGGCAGTTCTAAGCCAGCGGGTGAGGATACTTCGGCGGCAGTTTTAAGCCAGCGGGTGAGGATATTTCGGTGGCAGTCTCAAGCCAGCGGGTGACGATATTTCGGTGGCAGTTTTATGTCCGCGGGTGAGGATATTTCGGTGGCAGTTTTAAGCCAGCGGGTGAGGATATTTCGGTGGCAGTTGTATTTCCGCGGGTGAGGATATTTCGGTGGCAGTTTTAAGCCAGCGGGTGAGGAAATTTCGGTGGCAGTTTTAAGCCAGCAGGTGAGGATATTTCGGTGGCATTTTTATTTCCGCGGGTGAGGATATTCCAGAGGCAGTTTTAAGCCAGCGGGTGAGGATATTTCGGTGGCAGTTTTCAGCCAGCGGGTGAGGATATTTCGGTGGCAGTTTTATGCCAGCGGGTGAGGATATTTCGGTGGCAGTTTTAAGGCAGTGGGTGAGGATATTTCGGTGACAGTTTTAAGCCAGCGGGTGAGGATATTGCAGTGGCAGTTTTAAGCCAGCGGGAGACCATCACCCGCTCGATGACACCTCGATAACACCCGATAACACGTTGATAACATGTTTTCGAGATGTGTTCCAGATGTTATCGAGGTGCTATCGAGTGTGATTGAGCTCGATAACGCTCGAGAGCACCTCGATAACACTCGATGACACCTCGATAGCATGAGGTGTTATCGATGTGTTATCGAGTGTGATCGAGCGATGGCAGTTTTAAGCCAGCATGTGAGGATATTTCGGTGGCAGTTTTATTTCACCGGGTGAGGATATTTCGGTGGCAGTTTCAAGCCAGCGGGTGAGGACATTTCGCTGGCAGTTCAACCCAGCGGGTGAGGATATTTCGGTGGCAGTTTCAAGCCAGCGGGTGAGGACATTTCGCTGGCGGTTCAACCCAGCGGGTGAGGATATTTCGGTGGCAGTTTTATTTCAGCGGGTGAGGATATTTCGGTGGCAGTCTTCAGCCAGCAGGTGAGGAAATTTCGGTCTCAGTTTTAAGCCAGTGGGTGAGGATATTTCGGTGGCAGTTTTAAGCAGGCGGTTGAGGATATTTCGGTGGCAGTTTTAAGCCAGCGGGTGAGGATATTTTGGTGGCAGTTTCACTTCCGGGGGTGAGGATATGTCGGTTGCAGTTTTAAGCCAGCGGGTGAAGATATTCCTGTGGCTGCTTTGATCCAGCGGGTGAGGATATTTCGGTGGCAGTTTTAAGCCCGCGGGTGAGGATATGTCGGTGGTAGTTTTAAGCCAGCGGGTGAGGATATTTCGATGGCAGTTTTAAGCCCGCGGAGGAGGAGGAGAAGGAGGAGGGAGGAACCGAGAATATCTGTGCTCGGCGCGGGCATCCAGCCGCCACGCGATGCGTCATTCGCTTGGTTGGCCCAGCCGACGGCTACGCATCCAGCGCGGTGCTGCGCCCGTATATATGCTCGCCCCTTTGCGTGGGGCTGGCGGGGGGCCAAGGGGCGAGCTGTCTGGTGATTACGAAATCTGCAGTAAGGTACGGGTGACCGTGTTTTCGATGGCACAAGCGTTGTGTAATGTACGACGGTGCATGGCGACGAGGATGCCTATACGGAATAAATTGCAAGGAACAGCCAGATTGTACGAGAGATCGCCGCCTCGGGGACGCGAACATCGCATAATTTACGACAGGGCGTGTCCTCGGGTACGCGAGCATTGCGTAATGTAAGTCGCATCGTGGGTTCGGGGGCGCAGTGGTTGCGCATGTTACCCCGAAGATGATTCTGGCCTCGAGGACGCAAATACTTAATCAATTACGAACAGATGATGGCTTCGAGGACACAGATGTGGCGTAATTTGTTGGGGTCGTGGCTTCGCGATGCAGTTCTTGAGTATTATATGGGTGACTATAGCGTCTGGAACGCAGATATGGCGTAACGCACAAGAGTTTACAGCGTCGGGGGCGCACATACGGGATAATTCACGAAAGACTCGGAAACGCGAGCATCGTGTATTTTACGACCGCTAATGGCGTCGGGCACGCGAACACCGCGTAATGTACGAGGGCGCATGGTCTCAGGTGCGCGAGTCTCCCGTATTGTTCGTGTCCCACGAACCCTCCAGAAATTCTGAGACCCCTTTGGGGGCGTGGTAAATCCCCCCTCCTCGCGCGGACAGTAACAGTTTGAAGCAGAAAGTATGATTGTAACATTGGAAACTGGAGATTGGAATTGGCGCAGGGCACAGCAAACCTGATGGCCCCACAAGGGGACCAGCTTGTATGTAATGGCTTTCGGTCCATCCCGCCACCGTGCTTGGATTGTGGGTCAGGGTCCTCAGGGATGTTTCTTGGGATCTCTTCGGAAAGTTCTTGGGGGCCTCTTGGGGGCAGTTTGGGGGCCTCTTGGCAGTCTTGGTGGCCTCTTGGGGCTTCCTTGGGGCCTCTTGGGCGCACGACTCAGCTTTCGGGTGGCCCACGTGACCTTCGTTACCCGCGGAGTGTTTGCGCTTGTAAGGAAAGTACCCAAGTTCAACATGGGGTTCCGCATGTCTGTCGGATGGTCCAACTGCGCGCGCGCGTAAAACATCTGCGCTGTCGACAGAGAAGTCTCCAAGTTGGCCTGAAATTTGCGCGCACTATCCCAGGTGTCGTGTGACAAGCGTCGTATGCGGACGAGGAGGACACTGAGGGGAAGTCGGAGCAGGACGGGGAGGAGGAGGAGGGGAGAAGAAGAGGAGGAGAAGGAGGAGGAGGAGATGGAGGAGGAGGAGGGAGGAGGGAGGAGGGAGAAGGGAGGAGGGAGGGAGGAGGAGGAGAAGAAGGGGAGGAGGAGGAGAGGAGGAGGAGGAGGAGGAGGAGGGAGGAGGAGGAGGAGAGGAAGACGTGGAGGAAGACGTGGAGGAAGAGGAGGAGGATGAGGTGCAGGAGGAGGAGGAGGGAGGAAGGAGGAGGAGGAGGAAGAGGAGAAGGAGGAGAAGGAGGGGGGAGGTCGAGGAGGAGGGACAGGGTGGAAGGGGACGGGAGAGGACCGCCGAGGAGCCTTCGAGGTTATTGGGAGAGCGTCAGGGGCGGTCGCCAGGGTCGTCGTCTGGGCGGTCCAGTCTGTACAGTTACCTTTGTTCCCATATGGTTTTGATAGCGCTTTTCCGAGGCGGGAATGTATACATGACCATCGTCTGGAAGATCAATGTTCGGGGACCTCGGCAGGCGATGGATATTGATCTATTCGGGCCCCCAGGGGCCTAAATGTATCCATACCCACCGCCCGCTGGGGCACCAGAACGTCGGTTCCCAGGCGGTGGATATAAATAAATCCCCGCCTCGCAGCTTCGGTATGTTTACCCAGTGGTCTCCCCATATCATGTTTTAAGCTTTCGGGTAGACAGTAGCAGTCGAGCTTGTATTGCTGCACAGTCGGCCCTGCTGGGCAGGTCGACCATACCAAATCGAGGGCACCCATATGTCCTGCTGACTTACCCCAACCTGTGTTCACCGCCCGTCCTCTGGTGTGCCAGGGCAACGTCGCCGTCGGAAGAGTCCTGTGCCCTCCTCGGCCGCCCTCTCCAAACACGTCCGACGGTATGTATCGACGTAGTCGTAGTCGTAGACATCGTGGTGGCAGTGCCGGTCGCCGTGGCAGCAGCACCGTAGAAGCGCCAGCCACCGGAAGAGGCAGCGACGGGCCGCCCAGGCGCTCTTCTGGCAGGCAGCGGGCGAGAGCCGCGGCGGCCAGCCAGCGCAGGGGGCAGCCACGGAGCGCCCACGGATGCCACCAGGCCAGAGGTGGAGGGTGTCTCCGGAGGGCGAAGGCGACCCGACATCCTCCTCCTTCTCTTCCTTCTCCTCCTCCTCCTCCTCCTCCTCCTCCTCCTCCTCCTCCTCCTCCCTCCTCCCTCCTCCTCCTCCTCCTCCTCCGCCTCCTCCTCCTTCTGCATATCCTCCTCTCCCTCCCCCTCCTCCATCTCCTCCTCCTCCTCCTTCTCCTCCTCCTCCTCGTCGGGTCGCCTACGGCCCCGGGGGACACCGTGCAGCGAGAGCCTCGAAGCGCAGGAGGTGTTCTTCCAGCCGCCAAGCAAGAGCGTCTTAGCGCCAGCAGCGTTCGGGGAAAAGCTGGTCAGACAAGGGGTCAAGAGGGTAGCCAGCTCGAGCGAGCCGGCGGGTCTTGTCCGCTCCCAGCCTCCCTCCCGCAAAGCGAAGATGATGGTGACGAATGTCGATCTTGTCTACCCCAACACACCTCAAGCATGTCTCGATTGCGGCGACCGTTGCGGCCCACACGCACCATGCAAATCGCAGGGTTGGAAAGAGGCTCAATGAAAATGCTCAGCCGGTAAGCCAAACCGATGACTCCAGAGTGACGGCCATTCAGCCATCCACTTTCTGATCATAGCATATGACGCGCAAGTCGTGAACCGAACCAAACGTGAGTTCAAAGCAGTGCGTCGTAAAAGCAACGTTGGGGATTGAAAAAAAGGGAGCGAGCCAGGGATAATGGGAGCAGGAGGAGAAGGAGGAGGAGGAGGAGGGGGAAGGGGGAAGGGGAAGGGGAGGAATACCAGGACGAGGAGGATGCGGAGAAGAAAGATGGTGATGAGGAGGGGGGAGTGGGCTGATATATAATTCGCCTTTCATCTTTCCTAAGCGCTCTGCTTCGCCGACGAAGCTTCCGCGGAGTCAGCTGATCAATCGGGCTCAGGGGTTCGTAGACCACGATGCCTTGCGTGTGCGGGGGGGGGGGGGGAGCCTCGTTGCGCACGGCCCCAGAGGGCCGAAGTCTGGCTTTGCCCTCTTCTGGCGCTGGTCCTGGAACCCTTCTAATCTTCCTCCGTCTCCACCGCCTCCGCCTCTTCATTCCCATCCTCCCACTCCACTTGCATTTGGGAATCAGATAAGCCAAGTCTTCTCCTTGCCAGCGCCACGGCTCGTGAGGGCTGCGACTTCTCGAGCCCAGTGTATGTGACGATGTGGGTTCCTGCCAGAGTCGCCGGCGTTAGGCGCAGCAGAGCCGTTAGTGATGTTTTTTCAACACGCAGGTGCTTGCCATGAGGGTAGTGACGGCTTGGCCTCGACCGCCGCTGAGGTGAATGAAGTTCACTAGGAGGAGGGAGAGGAGGATGAAAGAGGAAGCTGCGCAGGAGGTGTTCGGAGGACGAGCAGCAGCAAGAGAAACGAAGGGAGGGGAGGAGGAGGAGGAGGAGGAGGAGGAGGAGGAGGAGGAGGAGGAGGAGGAGATGGACGACGAGGAGGAGGAGGAGGAGGAGGAGGAGGAGGAGGAGGAGGACAGGGAGGGGGAAAGGGGAGAAGGGGAGACGGGGAGAAGGGGGAAAGGGGAGGAAGGACAGGGAGGGGAGGAGGAGGAGGCGGAGGAGGAGGAGGAGGCGGAGGAGGAGGAGGAAGAGGAGGAAGAAGAAGAAGAAGAGGAGGAGGAGGAGGGGAAGGAGGGGAAGGAGGAGAAGGAGGAGGAGGAGGAGGAGGAATTTCTCCGTTCCACCGGAATTGAGGCCTCCGTGGCCCCTCGCGGCAGCTTATGAGAGCAGGCAATTGGCGGCCCCCAGGAGCCGACCAGGAAGCTCGCAGTATTGGTGTCGAGGCTGCCCCGCCACGGGCGATCGGGCGAACGGCAAGTCCAAAACACAGCATTGAGAATACTCGGGGCAACGAAAGAGTTGTATTCGGGACTGCTGGTGCTCAGGACTATGACCAGTCCGGCCTTACCAACCCCAGGGTCCATTCAGGGCTATAAGAGATGTGTGAAACCTAATTTGCTCAGGCTCACCCTCCCCCTGTCGTTTCGAGAAGTCGTATGGATTGCTAGCCTTGTGGCGTCCATCCACCATGTCCAAAATTCCCCGACGAAGCTCCTCAAAGAAAACATCCCGTAAGATTACGCGTGACATGTGTTTGAAAGCTGTTGCATTGTTTCCATTCGTGGCAACGTACCTTGCCCCGACCCCAGAGACAGGATGATGTGTTCGCGTGTTTGAAGCATCGCGGCAGTTTTGGTGCAGATCGTATTGGAGGCTTTCGAGCGCAGGACTGAAAAGCGCTCCTCATGGTTGCGGAGCCGGGTCAGGCTCCGCGGACTTCGACTTCCCGCGTGGAGGCCGCCCGGCTCCCGGCGGCGTTTTCTCACGGCTGGGAGTTGATCGCCGCGGGCGTTGCGCGCGAGGCCGCCAAAGAGCAGGAGCGGCCCGAGATCTTCGAGCGGTGGCGCAAGGTCCTCCGCAGCGTGTACAAACTCTTTTTCAAGCGTCGTTGCTTGTCGTGGCTGGGCCAGCGCGTAAAGAATTACGTTGAGCTCCAGGTCCGACCAGGTTCTCGGGCAAGGCCCTCGAGGCCATGACTGCGGCCGAGCAGCGCGTGGTGCAGCTCGAGGAGAACTACTTGCAGGTGTTCACGGAGTTGCGCGACAGGCGGGCCCGTCAGAGGCTCCTCGAGGAGGAGCCCGAGCGACTGCGACAACGATCCGACGGCGCTGGAGGTGACGCCCGACACAAGGATCAGGGGCTCGTCGACATCAGGAGCCTCGGCATGCTGGACCTCCTCACAGGAGAAGAGGGCAAGTGGACCGGTTGGAAGGTCACTTGTACACAGGCGAGGCCACTGATAAGGACATCGCGCGTGTCATGACGCTGGCCGAGGGCTCAGACGAATTCTCGGTGCTGAACATGGACGTGGACGACGACGGCCTGGCTTATGCGTTCCAGCAGCTCTACTATATCCTGATCTTCCTCTGCCGCCAACACCCCCTGACAATGGTGGTGAACGCTGGCGAGCATCAGGGCTTTTGGCAAGGAGGAAGCTTGTCGAGTAGTACAATCTCAACGCAAGGAGCCGAGTAGTCCGATTGCTGCTCATCTTTCTGAACTTCTCGTTCATTGGTGACCTCGACGATCGCTTGGGCTTCTTCGAGCGAGAGCCGACGCGCTAGGGGCAGCGCAGCCAGGTGCTTGTCAGCGCCAGCCTGCGCGTCGGCATCGTGACGAGGCAGCTTGAGGATGGCCCGTTCAGGCAGCACCTCTTGTTGATAGCCACCCGCCTGCAGGACTGGCAGGTCTTCGGGCGCGGGATCGCGGACATCGGCTGGGCCCACGCCGCCGTCGGCCCGGCGCCCACGGCCCTGCGCGCGCAAAACAAAGCAGGGGCTCCAAGGGCCAGGAGTCCAAAGGCAAGGGCAAGGGCAAGGACTACAAGAGCAACTGGCGGTAAGGGCAGGGAGTCGAAGGGCGAGGCCGCGGGCTCCAAGAACGCCTGCGGTGGCGAGGCCAAGGGCAAGGTGCGCGCGCCTTTCGGCGCCTGGAACGCTGGCCAGACTCAGAGTGGGCAGGGCGGCGTGACTTGCTGGACCTTCGGCGGCTCTTTCCACGGGTAGCGCGAATGCCCGAGCCGCGCCGGGGCAGGGGGCCCAGCCCACAATTTGGAGGCGACGCTCGCGGCCTTGAACGCGGCAAGCATCTCTACGCAGCTCTGCCCTCCCAGCACGGTGGATACAGCCGGCGCGACCCGTCTGAGGCTGGAGTCCTGTCTCTCGGCCATGAGCACGCACCCTGGGACCATTCAGACTCGCAGGATCGAAGCAGTCTCCTTCGAAGCCCCGCCCGAGGATGTCGGCGAGGCTCCAGTCCCTCTCGCCAGCTCCCACGCGCTCGACGCCGTCGACTCGCCCCCGCAGGGGGCGCAGCTTGCGAGCCTCGTCAGGGTTGCAATTGAAAGCTGCGCAGCGACCTCAGTCCTTCCCCTTTCGTCGCGCTCAGACTACCCTATCACGGGCCAGCGCGACGGCGACGCGGCGACGCACAAGAGCGACATCGGCTACAGGTCTATGACCAGGGCGAGCGCGCGGTCGTCGGCACGCCCATGGGGTCGGACGCGCTGGCCAACGCAATGTTCAGGATGGCCGACGTCTCGCGGGCGCTGATGAGTGTCTCGGAGATGGTCGACGTTGGGTATCGCGCTTCCTCCGCACTGGGGTCGGCCACGCGCGCACCGAGAAATCTCATAGTGTATGCGTCATGGCGGGCGCTCTCTGGCCACACCGCTCGGGAAACGATCTGCTATAACATGGGTATACTATATGTTCGGGTCTGACGCGCGCCTCCAAGGATGACATATAGTATTCGCGTGTCTTTGTGCGTCCCATGGGGCTGGTGCCCTCCGAGTCGCTGCTGCCCTCGGGGCCGAGGCTGCTGCGCGCCGAGTCGCTGCTGACCTCCCGGCCGAGGCTCGCGAGGCTGGTCGGGAGCTGCACTGCCGCTAACGCGGCGAGCCGCGCTGCCGCTCGCGCGGCGGGGCCGCCCTCGCCTGCGGGCCGCCGCCTCCGTGCCCCCATGCGCTGGGAGCGCGCGCCCGCGCCAGGAAGCTCCCGAGAGGGCCCGAGGAGCTTCGCCTTCATTCTTCCAAGATTTCCGTGCTGTCCTTCCACACCCTTGCGCTCCGTGGGACGCCGAGCTCTTTCCTGCGCCTCCCGATGCTTTCGATGGTTTCAGCGCATCGCCTTCCGCGCCCCCCGCTGAGGTCGGGAGGTATGGAGGATGGAGGTGGAGGGGAGGCCAAGAGCAATGATTGTCCTGCGGTATTTGAAGGTTTTTCGGGTTTTCGCCCCTTCGGGCCCAGAGGGGGAGGAGGAAGAGGAGGAGGAAGAGGAGGAGGAAGAGGAGGAGGAAGAGGAGGCGAAGAGAAGGGGAGGCCCAGAGCAATGATTGTCCTGCGGTATTGGAAGGTTTTTCGGGTCCTCGCCCCTTCCGGCCCAGAAGAGCCCAAGACGGCGGCGGCGCGTGCCGCGCCGAGGTGCGCGTCGCCGGCCCCGGGGCTGCCCGACTGGGCCCCGCCCCGGCCGAGACGGCTGCAGCAGCGGCAAGCAGCGGCGAGAGGGGAGGAGGAGGAGGAGGAGGAGGGAGAGGAGGAGGAGGAGGAGGAGGAGGAGGAGGAGGACGAGGAGGAGGACGAGGAGGACGAGGACGAGGAGGACGAGGACGAGGACGAGGAGGAGGAGGGGAGGAGGAGAAGGAGGAGGAGGAGGAGGAGGAGGAGAAGGAGGAGGGGCGCAGCAGCAGCAGCAGGAGCAGCAGGGGCAGTGCCAAGAGCAGCAGGAGCAGCATGGGGAGAGGAGCTTCCTTCCTCGCCTGCCGTCGTCGTTATCCTTTTGCCGCCTGCTTTCCCTCCCCTCGTCCCCCCTCCGCTCCTCATCGTCCGTTTCCCCCCCGACAACGGACCGCTCTTCTGGTCACGCACGAGCGGCGTGCCTCGCGCGTCGCCCTCTTGCCACCCAGCAGACAGGCGCTCTGACAGCTCGGCTGCCACTTCGTGGCGCGCGGACCTGCTTCCACAGTGAGGTGCGCGCGCAAGGTAGACGCCGGAGCAGTGGCTGCCTGCTACATGAGCAGCAGCCAGGGCGGCAGCAACCATAATATAGAGCATAGAGCACGGGGGGGCGGGCCGCGTGCAACCCATCGGGCTGCAGCAAATCCCACCCGGAGTCGTGTCGATCGGCATCCCCGCAGAAGAGGGCACGGGCGTGCGCGTGCACGTGCGCATACACGTGCGCAAGTACACGATTGCTGCCGAGGTATGCTTCGGACGAGGACGCGCAACAGGCGCGGGGAGAGCGGGGCACGCCCTCGCGATTACGCACGAATTGTGCTGCATTGTTTTGCGCAGCTGTGTTCTGGAGCCCAGCGCCACCCGTTCTAGTGTTCCATTGCCGTGTTCGAGGGATTTCAAACATCGCCATTAACCCACATCGCCGTTAGCACGGCCTTGGTCCCCTGGCTCCCCCCCTCTCGCCCCACCTGGTCTCCCGCCGCCTCCGTGTCTCCCATCTCCCGCGGCTGCTTTTTCTGATGGGCCTGTTTTCCACCACCACCACCATAAGTTGGAGGGGGAGGGGGTCCTCCTCCTCCTCCTCCTCCTCCTCCTCCTCCTCCTCCTCCTCGTCCACCTCCTCCTCCTCCTCCAGTTGGCATTCTGGCTCACGCGCCGCCGCCGCTGGGTCGCCCCGCCGACCCGCCGCCTCGCCGATGCCGCCGACGACCGACGCCCGCTCCGCGAAGGCGACGCTGGACGCTGCGCGCGGCGCAGTGCTGGCGACGCACGCGGCGGCTGGGCTTGCGAGCGGCCAGCGGGAGGCGGTACGCCTCATCCGCGCCGCCGAAGGCCTGCTGCGCACGGCGGTGGCTGTGCTCGCCACGCCCTCCTCCCCCGCGCTCGTCGCGGCGCCCCTGGCGGATCCAGCGGCTTCCTCGCGCAGGAGGCGGCGGCCCCGCGGCCGCGGCGGCTCGAAGGGCGGGGACGAGAACGGCAAGCACTACATCGTCGCTGACGGCATGGACATCGACAAGGGGTCGGCGGGCGAGGTGGCCACGGGGGCTGGCGCCCCGCCTCAGCCGATGCTGGAGGACGACGCTTGGGCCGACGAGCTGCCCGTGGTGATGCAGGCTCGTGGCCCGCCTGCCAGCACAGACCAGCGCGAGGGCAAGGGCAAGAACGCGGGCAAGGGCGGCGAGAGCGGCGGCAAGGGCAAGCTTGGCCACCTCGAGGTGTGGCAGCTGAGGAACCTCGTCGTCCGCCTGCGGGAGCGCGCTGGGCTGCCTCCCGCTCCCGAGACGGCCCCCTTCGACCACGGCGTGCTGGTCGCAATGGCCGTCGAGCTCGAGGAGTTGGCGGCCTCGTCCGACGGCACGCGTGGCGGGGGCTCCGGAGCGGCTGGTGGCCGTCGAGCGCGTGGCGGTCCACGTGGCGATGGTCCAAGGCCCGGGGCGGCCGGCCGCGGGAGGAGCAGCGGGGGGGGGTAGTAGGCGGCCTCGCCGCTTCGCGCGCAGGGCCCTCGCCCCTTCCCCCTCCCGCGGACATGGACGGCATTGAGAAGTCCGTCCACGCGTGAGCTCGACTGCATCGAGTTCGCGGTCGGGGGGTCCTGGCACCTCAGGTGGTGTACCAGGCCCCCCGTGCGAGGCGGCCGAAGCGCCTCGATCGGGAGTGGCGGCACCGCCTCTCCTGTGGCTCGCGGATCCTCCTCCTCCTCCTCGTCCTTCTCCTCCTCGTCCTCCTCCTCCTTCCCCCTCCAACTTGTGGTGGTGGTGGTGGAAAGCAGGACTCGGGCGCTCCCGCTCGCACGTCGGCGCGCATACGCTTTCGCTCCTCCGGCTCCTCCTCGCCGCGCGCCGCTCGCCTGTCACGACTTGCGCCGTTTCCGAGATTGGCGTCCAGCACCCCGGTGGTGCCTCCCTGTCCACTCTTTGCTTCGTGTTCGTCTCTCCTTCGTTCTCTTCCTCTCCTCTCTCTTCCCGTTCTTGTCTTCTCTCTCTCTCTCTCTCTCTCTCTCTCTCTCTTTGCCCTCCTTTCGCTCGCTCTCTCTCTCTCTCTCTCTCTCTCTCTCTCTCTCTCTCTCTCTCTCTCTCTCTCTCTCTCTCTCTCTCTCTCTCTCTCTCTCTCTCTCTCTCTCTCTCTCTCTCTCTCTCTCTCTCTCTCTCTCTCTCTCTCTCTCTCTCTCTCTCTCTCTCTCTCTTTCTTCATTGCTTTCGGACCCTTCCTCGTCTCGCTCCCCCCCCCCCACTTGCTGACCCTCCGGCCCCACCCTCTGCGCGGGCACGTCGCACGTGCTGGCGCAGACGCGCGCATGTTTCGTCTTCTTGGTCCGTCGGGAGAGGTGTCTGCAAGGGGCGTCCTGTGCGGAGGAGGAATTGGAGGAGGAGGAGGAGGAGGAGGAATTCCTCCTCCTCCAATGTACGACACCTCGCTCCCTCCCTACATTCGCCCTCCAATGGCGACGGAAAAAGGAGGAGGCTCCTCTTCCACCATCCAATTGGAATTTGCACGAGCCAACCCCGCCTGAAAGGGGGGGGGAGCCAGCCCCCGTCCTCCCTCGCCGATGCAAAGGGGGAGGGGGCGGTAGAAAGGGGGACACGGGACTGGGAGACACGGTGACGATGAAGATAGCACAGTTGGGCGACGGTCATGTCCGTGTCCGTGACTTCGCTGCCTGGACAACGTTGCCGAGGCGCGGTCCCACGGATATGCGCGATCCAGTGGATGCGTTCCGCGCGGGGCATCCGCTCAGAGTCGCGCAGCATCCGCTGGGTCGCGGCAGAGGAGGCCGGACCGCGAGGCCGTGGATACGGACACGCCTCCCGCTCACGATACCATCGGAGGTGGATAGACCTCCTACCCTGACACGTTGATTAGTGAATTGGCCGTTTTCGGTTCGCGAGAGGGCGTCGCGGCCGTCATTTTTGCGGGTCCAGGTCCGTCGGTTTCGGTCCCAGGCCGTCTTCACTAAGGGGAGGTTTGCTAAAGGGAGGTTTGTCCACCGCCGATACCAGAGGAGGAGACGGGAGAGGAGGCGTAGGCAACGGTCGACGAGGGAGGGAAGGCGTCCGTCCTCCTGCAGCATCGGGCCACCGCCAGCCACGGCATGACGAATCTCTTTTTGAAGCAGTCATGCCGGTGCCTCTGCCGAGGCGTGCGCCTGGCGCTCACCGAGAGTGAGACTGGTTTTTCGTGCCGGCGTTCCCCTGCCAGGCCACGATCTCGTTACCATTCGATGTCCTCCTTACCATCACACGCCGGCCGTTGAAAGTAGGTATTCTCGGATTCCCAGATCCCAATCTGCTTCAAGCGCCTTCCTGCTTCAATCATCGGCATGTTTTTGCCGTGTGTTGTTATTCTCTGGGAGGGCCTGGACCCAATCCGCTTTATCCGCCTTCCTACTTCATGTTTCGACCTGCTTCTTCCGACCGACGTGTGGTATCATCACCCCTTTACCCGAGACTCATCCCCCAGGGCCAGAATTCATCACCTCGCCAGGTCCACACTGTGGGCACCCGTCGCCGGGCAGCAGGGGACGAGCAGGATGAGGAGCAGCCTCCCCGGCGGTGGCCTGGCAGGGAATCCAGAGCGTGACCCATGAGGTCGGGCTGCAGGTTTGTCAGGAGGGGAGGCAACACGCAGGCACAGTTCATCGGCGACTCCAAGCATGAGGTGGGAAAACATGCGAAGTGGGGGGAAGACGAAACTCCTTAGAAAGTATGGCAACAGATTGGGAATCCTGGGACTTGCGTGCATCTGGTTGTGTGTGTGTGTGTGTGTGTCCCTGGGCACCTTCAGTCTTGTCGGGGATGGGCAGAGTGCATGCAGAGAGGATCGGGCCGAACGAAGGGGGATAGGGAAAGGGGGGGATGAATTACGAAATCTGCTGCGTACAGCTGGTTTCGGCCCCACCGAGGTGCCCATTCCTCGATGCATGGCCGCCTCCGGCGCCAGGAGGCGCCGGGAAAATCAGCTACGTGAGCTGATTCTCAAATCCCCCCTTTGCTGTCCCCCCCGGCCCGATCCCGATCCCCGGGGGGGGGTAGGAGGGAAATGGAGGAGGAGGAGGAGAAGGAGGCGGAGGAGGAGGACGAGGACGAGGACGAGGAGGAGGAGGAGCAGGAGGACGAGGAGGAGTTGGAGGAGGAGTTGGAGGAGGAGGAGGACAGAGGGCCCGATCCCGGCCTTGCTCTTCCGCGACGCGCTCTCTCTCCTGCCCTGCGTGGGGCTGCCGGCCGCAATGCGGCCTGCTCTCTGTAAAACGCGCCGGGGCTCGAGCCGAACGGTGTTTTCAGGGGGTCACATGCGAACCCTGCCCCTACCCCCCACGATTTCTGAGGGGGAGGGGGAGGGTTCGCATCTGGCCCCCTAGTTTTGGCAAGTGCGTGGGCCGTTCTCGGTTTGACTTCGTTCTGCAGCAAGTGTGGAGCGAAGACAGAGCCAGGGATGACGAAAACAAAACGAGAACGGAAAACACTGTTTCACTCGAGCCCTGGAACGCACTGACCCGCCGCGGCCAACCCGCGGCACGTCGCAGCGGGCCCGCAGGGGTCGGAGGCGGCACGCTTTTGACGGCACAGCTTTGGGCGCGATCTCTCGCAGCGCTGGTTGTGGCGCTGTTGTGTTGTCTGTGGGCCGTTTGCCAGCGCGCTCACGAAAAGGGCAGAGTGGCACTGACGTCTGGAGGGGTGCAGGCGGCATTCGTGACGGCGGGGGAGAATCAGCGTTGAACATGACTGAACAGGAGGAGAAGGGAGACGAGGATACGAAATCGGAGGATGGCGGTGGAGGATAAGGGCATGGATAGAAGGTCGGCGTTGGCAGAAGGGCGGGGTGTACCTGTCCCTTCGCCACGATGACGGCGCACACTAGTTCGTCGTGGTAATGTTTTTGCCCATAGTGTTCGTTAGGATAGGCACGAGGTGTCCTTGGCAGCCTTGTCTGCAGGCGTCCGGCGCATAGAAACTGCGTGAGACTGGGAGAAGGCGGTATTCCATTGAGTATTGGCCCGTCTCGTTGCCCATCTGGTGCCGATCGAAATGTTGGCGCCTGCTTCGCGACACGTGGGCCTTCCTGTGTTCCAAGTACTGGCGCGAAGACACTAGTACCACGGACTTCGGTAGCGTACCGCGGACGCTACCCAGATACACAGACACATAAGACATGTCATTGCATATGAGATGATCCCATACCTTCTTCCTCGACCTCTGAACTAAACATGAAGACTGTCAAGATACAATCCGAACGGCTCCCCGCCCTCCCACCATTTGCCCCCGAGTGCCCCTCGCCATCTCCGTCTGCGGTTCCGCAGTCCGTGCCGATCCCCAGTCCCCTCCGCCTTCTCGAGCCCTCTCTTCGCGCCACTGTTGCGAGCCCTCGCCGACCCCCTCCCGTCGCGCCTGCGGCCTGCCTCGTAAGGAAGCCAGGGCTCGACGCGAACCCACGTCCAGGTAATTAAGATGACCATCCCCGCCCCTCCCCATCCAACCTCCCACTTCCCATCCATGCTCCGCTCCACCTCCGCCCCGCCGTGGTGCACCCGGTGGCGGCGCCACGCCTCGCCCGGCGACAGGCCCAGGCCCCTGCCGCGCAGCGCTCCGTGCGCCCAGGCCGCTGCATGTCGGAGCGCGACGGCGGCCCCCGGGCCAGCGCGGCCTCGAGGCGCGCGCGCGCCGCAGCGCTGACCGAGGAGCTCCAGGGGCTGGCGGACGCCGTGCGCGGGCACCAGCAGGCTGCCGCGGCGGCCGGCCACCGCGACGCCCACGGCGCCGCGGGCGCGGCGGGCGCCCTGGGCACGGCGGCCGCCGCGGGCGCCGCCCGCGCCGCAGCGCTGACCGAGGAGCTCCAGGGGCTGGCGGACGCCGTGCGCGGGCACCAGCAGGCTGCCGCGGCGGCCGGCCACCTCGACGCCCACGGCGCCGGGGGCGCGGCGGGCGCCCTGGGCACGGCGGCCGCCGCGGGTTCCGCCCGCGCTGCAGGTGCCGGTGGCCCCCCCGAGCCAGTGCCTGCTGGCGCCGCCGGCGCCCCTGCCGGCGGCGTGGCGCCCGCGCTGCACCGTCGCGAGGCGCGCTTGGCTTCCAGGCTACGGCTCGTGGGCGAGAGCCTGGAGGAGCTCGAGAGGAAGAAAGCACGGCATCAACAGAAACTCTTGGCGCTCCGCTCTGGTTTCTGGGATCCGCGCTGGGCCCCCCCCCGGCGGCGCCTCTGGCGCCGGCGCCGGCCCTGGCGCGCTCCGCGCGCCAAGGAGGGGGGTCCAGCGCAGATCCACGAAATCCCCGCGGAGTTGGGCGCAGCTCACGGTTGTCATGTTTTCGTTACTTCTAGGAGCAGCTCATCGCCGTGGGCGCGGAGCTGGGCGCGCTCGTCGGGGAGCTGCCGGAGCGGCCGCGGGAGGCCTTCTGACGGCGACGGCGACGGCGACGGCGACGGCGACGGCGACGGCGACAGCGACGACGGCGACGGCGACGGGGACGACGACGGCGCCGGCGCCGACGGCGACGCGGACGGTCGTGCCGACGACGACGTCGACGACAACGGTGACGAGCTACGTCGTCGTCGGCCCCGCCGCCGTCCGAGGAGCGGCCGCGCGCCGCGCGCCCCCGCGGCGCGGCGGGCGCGGTGGCGCTGGGCGACCGCCGTGCGCACAAGCGTTAAGTCGGGCCTGTCCCCCTACAGGGTGATTTTTTCTACGACAAATAGGAAATCCCCCCCAAAAAAGTCCAAACATAGTCCAACAAGTGTCTGGGGACTATTTTTTGGGGATATTGTTTGACCTTTTGGGGGCATTTTTGGCGCATTTTTAAATTTTTTTGTCGAAAATCCCCCTGTAGGGGGATTGTTGGGGGTATTGTTGGGGAGCATTGTTGGGGGTATTTTTTATTGCTCGTCGAAAATATCCCCCTGCAGGGGGACACGCCCGACCTAACACAAGCGCTGGTTCTTCCGCGCGTGGCGCGCCGCCCTCGCCGCGCCGCGCGTTAGCGGCGGCGGCCCGCGGCCCGCGGCCGCGCCGCGCGGCAGCGCCGCCGCGGAGCTGCGGGAGGCGCGGCGCCCCGCCGCCTGCCTTTTCGGGGCATGTTTGCTCGGGCGTGTGCCTTTTTTTTTGCTCGGCGCGGGCCGGCGACGGGAGATCATCCTGATCCTCCTCCTCTTCCTCTTCCTCCTCCTCCTCCTCCTCGTCCTCGTCCCTCCCCCCCTCCTCCTCCTCCTCCTCCTCCTCCTCCTCCTCCTCCTCCTCCTCCTCCTCCTCCTCCTCCTCCTCCTCCTCCTCCTCCTCCTCCTCCTCCTCCTCCCCCTCCTCCCCCTCGAGCATCGAGGAACATATTGATCGAACATACACACACACACACACACACGCACACACACGTAAGAGTGACCTTTCGCCGGGGTGACCTACGTAAGAGTGACCTTTCGCTGGGGTGACCTTTGGCGCGGGCCCAAGGGGGGCCCCCCGATCGCCGGACGCGATGCTGTAGTAGCGTCTTGCGCGCTCGTGTTTGGTCCCCCAGCGGCCCCCAATGAACCGCGCACCAAAGGTCACTCTTACCCAGGGTCACTCCTGCGAGTAGTCGAATTGAGCCATCTCTCCAACCAAGCAGCGCGGCACCGAGAAGTGCAAGTGGGATGGACGCCTGCATGTGGGCATGTTTTCTCGAAGAGAGGTCCGCACACGTTTGAGGAGGTAAGGATACCGATGCCGCTGCTCGTCCTGGAGATCTGTCGTTGCCACGACGGGATTTGCCTCGAGATTGTGGTCGGAACGCATCCCAGGAGAGGTCTGGAGAGTAGTTCTTGGCCTCCTAGGTGCGGTCCGAGTAGATGGGTTCGGAAGCTCGCGCCGCATTGCCAATGCATCGGCGAGGCGGCCCGGTGTGGAAATCCGATGTCCTCAACGCCGCCGCCGCCGATGCATCGCCGACGCCTTCCCCCATGCTTCCCTGTCACCCACTTCCCCCACTCCTCCTCCTCCTCATCGCCCCCCCAGCCTCTCAGCCTCCTCCTCCTCCTCCTCCTCCTCCTCCTCCTCCTCCTCCTCCTCCTCCTCCTCCTCCTCCTCCTCCTCCTCCTCTCCTCCCCCCCCTCCTCCTCCTCCTCCCCTCCTCCTCCTCCTCCTCCTCCTCCTCCTTCTCCTCCTCCTCCTCGCCCACTCCTCCTCCTCCTCCCCTCCTCCTCCTCCTCCTCCTCCTCCTCCTCCTCCTCCTCCTCGCCCACTCCTCCTCTCCTCCTCCTCCTCCCTCCTCCTCCTCCTCCTCCTCCTCCTCCTCCTCCTCCTCCTCCTCCTCCTCCTCCTCCTCCTCCTCGCCCCCCCCCCCCGCCTCTCAGCGTGCAGGCGGGCGTGTCCTCGGAGGGCCTTAAGGCCGCAGACCCCAGCCGCGCGGGCCCGCAGCGCCCGTCGGGGTGTGGCGGCACCTCGGCCGGGGGTGGCCACCGCCCCGCGGGGGCTCCCTCTGCAACGGCAGTCCAGACAGCAGCCGCGTCCCGCCGTGGGGCCCGTGGTGTTTCTGTTGCCGTCGTTGAAGAAGAAAAGACGCCATAAGCATAAATTGTTGGCGCTCCGCGCGGATTTCGTCCCCCCCGCTGGTGCCTCTGGCGCCGCCCCTGGCAGCGCCAGAGGCGCCAGGGAGGGGGGGGTCCAGCGCGGATCCCAGAAATCTGCGCTGAGCGCCAAAATGGTATGCTTATGGCGTTGTTTCCCCAACCATCCTGTGGTGTTGGGTCCTCGCTTTGAAGATAAAGCGCCCCGCGTTTCTTCCTCCTCCCGCTGCCCCCCCTCCCTCCTCCCCATCATCAGCATCATCGTCACTATCATCACCATCGCCCATCATCCATCAGCATCATCATCTGCAGCATCATCATCTGCATCATCATCTGCATCATCATCATCCTCCTCCTCATCATCATCATCATCATCATCATCATCATGAGCATAATCATCATCATCATCATCATCATCATCATCATCATCATCAGCAGCATCATCAGCATCATCACCATCGTCATCGTCATCGTCATCGTCATCATCATCGCCCCCACCACCCATGTCGGCACACCCCTTCACACGTTTCGTGGCCGCCCCAGAGGGAGCTCCTCCTCAGGTCACAGTGGCGCAGCTCGCGTGGCGGCGCCGCCCCATGTCGGCACACCTCTCACACGCTTCGATGCCCCATAGGGAGCTCCAACGAAGGTCCAAGTGGCACGGCTCGCATGCATGGCGGCGCCGCCCCAGCTTGGCACACCTCTCACACGCTTCGTGGCCTCGTAGGGTAAGGTCCCAGTGGCGCAGCTCGCATGGCGGCGCCGCCACATGTTGCACACCCCTCACACGTTTCGTGGCCTTATAGGGAGTTCCAACTAAGGTCCCACTGGCGCAGCTCGCATGGCTTCGCCGCTCCAATTTGGCACACCCCTCACACGTTTCGCGGCCGCCCCATAGGGAGCTCCCCCTAAGGTCACAGTGGCGCGGCTCGCGTGGCGGCGCCGCCCCATCTTGGCACACTTCTCAAACGCACCGTGGCCCCATGGGGAGCTCCAATTAAGGTCCCAGCGGCGCAGCTCGCATGGCGGCGCCGCCCCACTTTTGGGACCGCCCTCGCACGCTTCGTGGCCCCATAGGGAGCTCCAACTAAGGTCCAAGTGGCGCAGCTCGCATGGCGGCGCCGCCCCAGCTTGGCACACCCCGCACACGCTTCGATGCCGCATAGGGAGCTCCAACGAAGGTCCCAGTGGCGCAGCTCGCATGGCGGCGCCGCCCCATGTCGGCACACCTCTCACACGCTTCGATGCCCCATAGGGAGCCCCAACGAAGGTCCAAGTGGCACGGTTCGCATGGCGGCGCCGCCCCATGTCGGCACACCTCTCACACGGTAAGGTCCCGGTGGCGCAGCTCGCATGGCGGCGCCGCCCCCTTACACGTCTCGTGGCTTTAAAGGGAGTTCCAACTAAGCTCCCAATGGCGCAGCTCGCATGGTGGCGCCGTTCCAATTTGGCACATCCCTCACACGTTTCGCGGCCGCCCCATATGGAGCTCCACCTAAGGTCACAGTGGCGCTGCTCGCGTGGCGGCGCCGCCCCATCTTGGCACAGTTCTCAAACGCATCGTGGCCCCATGGGGAGCTCCAACTAAGGTCCCAGTGGCGCAGCTCGCATGGCGGCGCCGCCCCATTTTGGCACACCCCTCACACGTTTCGTGGCCTTCTAGGGAGCTCCAACGAAGGTCCCAGCGGCGCAGTCCGCATGGCCCCGCCGCCTGATTTCTCTCGGTCCCATGGACACTCGCCCTGGGTCGTCGGCTGTCCGGCGCGCTGCTCCTTCGCCGACGCCGCCCAGGCGTGATCCTGGACTGCGGCCGCCACGAGGTCGGGAACGGCAAGAAGGAGGACGACGACTGGAAGCTGGAGCTCTACGCGCTGCTCTCTCGCGCCACGCGCCACGAGGACCTGCTCACGCGGGCGCCGCGCGTCGTGTTCTTCCCGGCAGGGCCGCCAGAGGGCATGCGGAAGCAGCTGGAACAGTTTGCTGCGCGCACGGAGCGGAGCAGGAGGGAGGCGACGGCCTTCGCCAGGGAGCCCGGCTTCACCGAGTCTATCCGCGAGGCTTGACCTGGGGAGCGACCCGCCCGAGCTTCGCCGTCTCTCAACGGTCTGACTGTTCGGCCTTGCGCCGTGGGCGACCCGCGCGCGTCGCTGGGGCCCCCTCGGGGCGACCGTCGCGCGTCGCGGGAACTCCGCTCTGCCCCGGTGCCTCGCTGGCCCCCGTCGTCGCTCCGCCCAGCGGCCGGCCTGTTAGATTTTGCCGCTATCGGCCGGCCTGTTATATCTTTCTCCTCCTCGCAGCGGACGACCCGCACGCCTCGCTGGGCCCCTCCGGGGCGACCAGCGCGCGTCGCGGGGGCTCCGCGCGGCGCCGCGCCCGCGGCCTCGGACGCGGGCCCGCGCGGGCGAAGAGGGAGAAAAAAAACGGGGAGGACGCGGGCGACCCTCGCGAGGTGCGCCCCGACATGGGCGTCGACGTCTACGCGCGTTTACTCACGCGCGCGCGGGCTCGTTCACAATCGGACTCATTCGCGCTCACAGTCGCCCGCTCCCAGTCTCTCGCACGCCAGCCCATCGTTTTCGCGCCAGGCGCCCCGCCGCGCACTTTGGCGCGGCCCGTGGCCCCATAGAGGGCGCGGGCGAAGATGGTGTTCAGAATTGCGGCATTCACAACTGCGCGTGGTTGGGTCCTTCGCGGGATATGTTTTCCTTCTACGCGTGGCAGGGCGGGGTACAATACGGCCACGAAGCTGCCCTTGAGTCCCATTGGCCCCACACCCGTGGCCCCCCAATGGGGGGAGCCCGGACGGCGCTGCGGAACGTGGCGCTTTCTCCTGCCGAGCCGGTCCGATCCGATCCGATCTGCCCTCCTGGGAGCTTCTCCCCCCCTCCCCCCTCCCAGCCAGCGAGGTCGAGTCAGCGCTCCGGGCGCGGGACCCCTGCCTGGCGGCTCTCGTCGCGCGCTTGGGTGGCGACCTGCTCCGCGATCTGGACGCCGCCAAGGAGCCGCTCCTTTGGGGGGCCCAGGAGAGGGGCGGGGCGAGGAAGGAGAGGGGGGGGACGAGGAGGAAAAGGGGGAGGGCGAGGGCGAGGGCGATGATGAGGACAGGACGACATGAAGAGAAAAACGAGGACCAGTGCACACCAAAGACTCATCAACGATGTTGGAATAAACCCTCCCTCCAAGCTCCCGCTTCATAGGCCGCTAAATGGATTCATTTCCAACGAAGGAAGTGTCCCGCTGGGGGACAGCAGTTTGAAGATCCTGACGCGTGCCAAAACACCACTTTCGGAACCCAACGTAGCGAATCAACGTGACTGTTGCGCCTTGACGATCTTGAATCGCGCTAGAACACCACTCCTGTGACTCCAACACCGCGAATCAACGCTACTCCTGCGCCCTGCTCGAATATGCGATGGCGCGGCGGCAGGGAGATGAGCGAATTCGTTGGCAGTGCGATGCGTCTGCGTTCCAGGACCTGCGGCCATTTTGAACTGCAGGTATGTAGGCGCAGCACGCAATGGAAAATACCTGTGGCAGAACCCCGGCGCAATGCAGACACACTGCACAAGTCTATGCCCAAACGCGGCGCTAAGAGGAGAGCCACATATGTGAGACCCTAATCCCAGAACGGCACTTGCAGGATCAGGTACAACGTTTGCTGTACAATCGGCATGGTCTTCCTGTGCACTGGACAGGGGGGGATGATGAGAGAGAGGAGCGGAATGAGGACCCGCGGGCTCGCAGAGGGGAGGGGGGCGGCGCGCCCATGCTCGAAACCGACACCCTCCGCGATCACAGCGAGTGAAGGGCAGCAGCAGCCGGCGAGGCCACGAAGAGCGGCCAGGCCCGGCCCCAGGGGGGGCGGAGAGCCCAGGGCTGGTGGGCCAGCAGTGCTCGGCGAACCCCCGGAGGCGGGCACGCTCGAGGTGGCGCGCCCCGGCCTGGTTCGGGCGAGAGCTTCTCCCATTGGATGTTTTATTTTTACATTATCTTTTTTTAATACAAGCAATAGTTGTTCCTTTTTTTGTGTAAAAACAAAAAACACGCAGAGGGCATTTGGGATGGTGTGCGGACCCTCGCGGCCTCGGCCAGAAGAGGGCGTGCGTGCACCGCGCCAGTGCCCAGCTCGGGCACAGCGGCGGTGGTACACCGGTGCCTGCCTGGCGCAGAGCGGGAGGACGCGGGGTCCTGGGCCTCCCGGATGGAGTCCGATTGGACGGGGTCGGAGGATCGCGCCGCATCGCCGATGCATCGGCGATGTGGCGCGATGCGGAGCCTGGTGTTCTCCGCGTTGGCGTCGCCGACGCATCGGCGATTTATCGCCGACGCATCGGCGAGGGCTTGGCTTTCCCCCCCCCCCCCCTCCGAGGCTTTTTTTTTTTTTCTCCCCCCAGGGGGTGCTTCGGGGGGGTCTGGTTTTTTTTTTTGTTCCCCCAGAGGGGGGGGGTGGCGGGAGGGGGGGGAGCTCGAGGCTTTCATTATTTCCCCGGGCGGCTTTTTGTTGTTCCTCCAGGGGGGGGGGGGGCTTTTTGTCTCTTTTCTCCCGGCGTTTTTTTGTTGTTCCCCTGGGGGGGGGGCTTTTTGTTTTTGTTTGTTTCCCCCGGCGGCTTTTCTTGTTTCCCCCCGAGTCGTTTTTTTTTCCCCAGGGGGGTGGCCCTTGAGCCCTTGAGCCCGCGCACGAAGGCGGGCTTCTGGAGAGCATCGGGGGAGGCGTTCCGGTCGCCCCAAACGATGCACGGCACTGCCAAAGAATGCAGAAGAGCTCCCAGCCTCTGGAATATGCCCAGGCTCGCGCCCGCGATGCCCAGCGATGGCAAAGCATAGAAGACGACCACGGCTAAGGTAAAGCCACGCAAGCGGAGAACAATCGCATGGAGTCCACCAAGTCAACGACGGCCAACAGCACGAAGTGGCTTCGGACCAGCGTCCGAGAGGAGAGTCTGCATATGTAAATGACTCTTGTCGAGCACCCACTCGCTTCCCTCAGTGGTTTGCTGCTGTTGCGAGACACGTTGCTGCCGCATGCGAGTTCCATTTCCCAGGAGGCGACATCCAGATTCTATGGCACGTTTGTCCCAGGTTGTGAAGTCGGGCTGGGAGACATGGGCCTCCACTGTAGCAGCGAAATCAAAATAGTTGTTCGCGAGGTGTCGAAATGACTTGTCTCCAATACAAGTGGTATTGTAGAAGAAAAGTGTGACGAGCGCTGCCTCGTCTGTCTATGGCGCTGCCCTGCTCGTTTCAGTCTGACCCTCGAAGACTGTCGAACTTGGCGCTATACCCGCTGATGTAGATAGTCAAGACCTCGCAGCACCACTGGCGTGGTCCACCTGAGGGGCTGGCTCGCCTTTACCGCTGTCGGCAGCCTGGGGGCCCTTGCCCTTGCCCGCCGCGCCCTTGATGTTGGACTGCTGCTACTGGAGCAGCTTGTGCTGTGCTGCGAGGCGCGCCTGCGACAGGCGCTCGGCCACCTGGAGGAGCTCCGCGTCGTCGACCGCGTCCGCTCCTGCTGGCTGCGCCTGCGCCGTTGCCGCTGCCGCCGCCTCCCCGCTGCCGTCGGCAGGGGCCTGCGCTGGGGCTGATGGCGAACCGCCCTTGCCCGCGCCTGGGCCACCTGCCGCTGCGGCTGCGGCGCCTGCTGGCGCTGACGGCGTGGCGCCGTTCGTCTTCCCCTTCTGGCTGAGCCGATCCTGCATCTCCTGAGCTCTGGACAACATGGCGGTGGCCTCTTGCCTTCTTGCCCTCCATGACTGCCTGGAGCTGCTCCAGGTCGGACTTGACCTTGCGGGGCTCCGTGCGCTCCGCTTGTGCGCATTCAAATTCACCGATGCCGTCGAAGAGCGCCTTGCCCCAGCTCGCGGCGAGCTTGAGACGAGGCTCGCCCTCGGGGTGAAGCTCCACCCCTTCTGCCACGGCCATAGCCTCTGCTGTCGCCCGCTTGGCCCGTTCGGCCTGGGCGAGCACCAAGGCGGCCGCCTGCTCCCGCGTCCGCGCCTGGGCCAGGCTGGCCTCCAAGCGGCCCACATGCGCCGCCGCTTGCGTGCGCTTGTTGCCCGCGTCCTTGAACCATCCCATTGCCTTCTTGGACGCCTCTGCGGGCCCTTCTGGCGCAGAAGGAAAAGTGCCGCCAAGGCGTCTGACCTGGGTCTCGAGCAACTGGCGGAGGGTAGCATCCTGAATGCCTTTAGCTGCAACGCGGAGCAACTCGGAGACGTCGAGAGACGATGCGGCCTTCAGCTGCTCAGATTTGTTGGGGGTGCCGTCCTTCCGTCCTTGCCTTTGCCGCCGCTCACGCTGCCAGCCGCCGCGGTGCCGCCTCCAGAAGACTTGGGCGGCTTGGGACTGGGCGCGGGTTGCGGAGGACCTTGGGCGAGCTTTGTGCAGCTCGACCCTCCGATTGCATCCAAAGCATATGTTGTCCGTCGTTGTACCCGCAACGCTGACGGGAACACCGAGTCCACAGGCGGCCATTTCATCATTCCCGTTTTGGTCGACGTTCGGCCCCTGAAGTTTGGAAGGGAAAAGGACTAACACGTAGTGCCACAAGTACCTCGGGCAGGCACAGGAGCGGGACGATGCCAAGCTGGCCAGAGCCCCAATGTTCCTCCAGAGGAGGAGGGGGAGGCGGAGGAGGAGGACGAGGAGGAGGTGGAGGAGGACGAGGAGGAGGAGAAGCAGGAGGAGAAGGAGGAGGAGGAGGAGGAAGAGGAGGAGGAGGAAGGAGGACGAGGAGGAAGAGGAGTGGGAGGGAGGCGGGGGGGGGGGAGGAGGAGTGGAGGAGGAGGGCCGTTCGAGGAGGAGGAGGAGGGGCGAGGAGGAGGAGGAGGAGAGGAGGAGGAGGGGAAGAGGCGGAGGAGGAGGAGAAGGAGGAGGAGGAGTGGAGGAAGGAGGCAGGAAGAGGTGGAGGAGGAGGGGGAGGAGGAGGATGGGCAGGGGGAGGAGGAGGCTCGCTCGCTCGCAATCTGCGCATGGCCAGGTCTTACAGTTCGTGAATCGAAGTTGGCCGCAGGGCGTTCGGGAAGTACTATGCTCCCGCCGATGTCAAAACACTAGGGGAGCCCCTCCCCCAGCAATCAGCTTGGGGACTCCCTGATTGCAGCACAAGGTCGAGAGGCCTGTACGTGCACACACAGACAGCGATGTTCCACCATCCCACCATCCTCTCTACGCGTGGGGGCGAGGGGCCCCACAAGAACAAGAGGGAGACATGGCGCAGAGAGTAAAAGTATGGTAAGAATAAGTGAGGCGTGTAGATATGGCATCGCGCGCGGAGCTGGACGCCTGGAGGAGGAGGAGGAGGAGGAGGAGGAGGAGGAGGAGGAAGAAGAAGAAGCAGAAGCATAAGCAGAAGAAGAGGAGGAGGAGGAGGAGGAGGAGGAGGAGGAGGAGTGCCAGACCCTTCTGCCGAAGCGTCGGCGGCACTCCCGCCGCGGCCGTGCCCATGCGCTCCTTGTGGCAGCTCGGAGGGAGGAGGTGCTTCTCGGCCCGGGTCGGGCGGCCCCTGGGGCCGTCAGGAGGCATCTCGGGCTATGATGTTCCAGCCTATTTTAGCCTTGATCACCAGAGAGAGTTTCGAGCTTCCAAAAAGTACTGAAACTCGAGGGTGGACAGACTTCCTACTCTGACACTTCGATTAGTGAATCGGCCGTCTTCGGTTCGCGGAGGGGGCGTCGCGGCCGTCATTTTTGCGGGTCCAGGTCCGTCGGTTTCGGCCTCAGGCCGGTTTCACTAAGGGGAGGTTTACTAAAGGGAGGTTTGTCCACCGCCGATGTTAGCCTTGATCACCAGAGAGAATTTCGAGCTTCAAGAAAGCACTGTAACTCGAGGGTTTTCACGCGTCGGGCCCTGGGAGAGACTCGTCCGACACTGTTTCGACACTCTTTCGACACTTGTCCGGGTGCTCGATTTTTTGTTGGGGGATGTGGTCCTTAAGTATGATGGGAGCCACATACATTTCGGGAAGAAAAGCAGTTCCCAGGAAGCGGCGGGGGGGGGGGGCAGAATAAGGGGCGGAGGATGATGAGGAGGTGAGGAGGGAGGAGGAAGCATCAGAGGTGGAGGAGGAGGAAGAGGAGGACGAGGGAGTGGAGTGCGCAGGGGGAGGGAGGGAGGGAGAGGGAGGGAGAGGGAGAGGGAGAGAACGCTTCTCCTTCCTGCTCCTCTCCCTCCCTCTCCGTTCCTCCCTCCTCTCCCCCCCTCCTGATTCGTTCCTCCGTTCACCCAGTTCCCCCTCTCCGTCCTTTCAGCTATTCCAGGGTTTCATGGCCGCAGTTTCTTGACGCGATCTCAGGGGCACATCAGCATCATCCTGCTCCCTCGTCATCCTCCCTCTTTACCCTCATCCTCTCGCCTCCCTCGTCATCGTCATCTTGCCCTCTTCTTCCTCCTCTCTCCCTCTACAGCTTGTTTGCTATTTACAGTGCTGCTGCACCTTCCCGGCAGTCAAGGTCGAGTGCACCTTGCTCCCGTGGATGGTCGATCTAATTCGATGTGTCTCCCGTCTCTCCTCGTCATCCTCTTCCCTCCGCCGTCGCCCCTCCGTCAGCAGCGGTAGTATCATCCTCATTCGGCGGCGCGCCTGGAGGGGGAAGTAATTACGACTGGGCAGGCCTTTTCAGAAGGCGGCGGGGCTTCTCAGGAGTCCTCCAGCCTTCTGACAAGCCGCCCATGTCTTCGGAAGAAAGGCTCTCAGAAGCCTCAGGAGGCCAGAAGCCTCCCGAGCCTCCAGAGAAGGCAGGCCCGCCCCCTCTGGCTTCCCCCCCTGGGCTCGCCGCCGACTGGTGCCCTCCCCCCCAAGAGGACGGCGGCCCCGGCGACGGCTGCGACGGCGGCCACCACAGGGGACGACGACGACGCCGACGCCGACGCCGACGACGCCGACGACTCTGACGGCGGCGGCGGCAGCGGCCGCGCCCGCCTCTCGCAGCTGTCCCTGGCGCAGCTGCAGCTGGCGCCCGCGCACTCCGCAGGCCCCGCCGCCCCGCGCTCGCGCGGAGGGCCCGAGAGCGGCAACGAAGGAGGAGGAGGAGGAGGAGGAGCAAGGAAGGAAGGATTCCCCGAGGAGGGAGAGGAGGAGGAAGGAAGGAAGGAAGGAAGGAAGGAAGGGAGCTAAGGAGGAGGAGGAGAAGCAAGGAAGGAGGAGGAGGAGGAGGAGGAGGAGGAGCAAGGGTCCCCCGATCGACGAGCGCGGTGCGATAGTGGCTGTGTGCGCGCTGGTGTTCGGCCCCCCGCGGCCCCCACGACGAAGCCGCACACCAAAGGTCACTCTCTTACCCAGGGCCACTCCTGCGTGCCGCCGAACGGAGGGGAGCGGGAGCAGAGCATGGGGGCGAGAGGGGGAGGGCGAACCTTGGAGGAGAAGGAACGCGGAGGAGGCGGCGGAGGAGGCGGCGGAGGACGGGGGCATGGAGGCGAAGGCGGGGTCGTCGTCGCCCGGAGGCCCCCGCCCCGTGCCCCCCTGGAGGCCCGCGCCTGCGCCGCAGCGCGTCCGCGCCGCAGCGGCCCGGAGGCGCCCGGGCTGCGTGGGCCTCGCCGGCGGCGCCCGCGGGCTTCTCTCCCGGTCGCCGCCGGGCACCGTCCGAGTGTCGGGAGCGGAAAAGAGGGGGGTGATTATTAGGGGGGGGTGGATATCATGGCGTGGGCCATGATATTTTCCCAGATTTCGTGGCGCCTCTTCTTGTTTCATTACGTCCCTGGCCCCCCCGCTGTGCCGCGCACATGCCGCCGGTCATGATTTGCACACACACACCTCTTGGACACCCCCCTCTTGGCCGCTCCCGAGAGTGGCGTTCATCACCGAGCGCGTTCCACTACTCGCAGAGTGCCTGCTCGCAAACGTCCGAACAAAAAAACACGTCCGCTTCGCTGTGATCTATCGTAGGTCCCCCGCGGCGGATCCGGGCCATCTGCGAGTAGTTCTTTTGCGAGTAGCGGGACGCGCTTGTCTACCTAAAGTCGGGCATGTCCTTCTATCGGGGGAACGTAAGACTCGAGTAAGCCGGACCTCGAGCTTGCCGACGTCTTGTGACGAGCACGTCCTGGAGTGTGACGGTCCAGTTTTCGTGGGGAGTTTGCAGCGGGAGCTCGCGTCAAATTTCAGATTGAGTCTCGTCATTTTTATGATGGCCCCGTCAGGCCAACCCGAGTCCCCCGTGCCCAAGTCTTACGTCTCCCCGATTCTACAGGAGGACTATTCAAAAGTAGGCCAAAATAGCTGGGGACGATTTTTCGAGTATTGTTGGTGTTTGTTTGTGTATGTTGTGGATATGTTTTACGCTTCCTCCAAAATCCGCCTGTAGGAAGACATGCCCGACCTAAGTGTGGCGGCGCGGGCGGCGGCGGCGGCGATAACGGCGGTGGTTGGCGATGCGGAGGGCGATGGGGACGATGGTTCAGAGGAGGCAGAGGTACCCATACCGCTACCCCCTGCCGGTTCTCCCTTTTTGGGGCCTCCTGGGAGCGCCTCGTCGCCACCGCTGGTGGATTCGCCTCGAAATTCTGGTCAGAACGGAGCCCGGGAGAGATCCGGGGAGCAGCGGTATCGAGTTTTTTTGTATCGGTTCTTTTTGGTGTCCCCAGACGATGGTGGTGGTGGCGACGGTCATTAGCACCACGGTGTTGGTGATGGCGACGGGGATGGTGGCGATGGTGATGGAGATGGTGATGGAGACGGTGGTGGATATGGCGGCGAAGATGACGATGGTGGTGGTGGTGGTGATGATGATGATGGTGATGATGATGGTGATGATGGTGGTAGTGGTGGTGATGGTTGTGGCCATGGTGGTGATGGTTGTGATAATGGTGTGGTTGGCGCTGGCGATGTTGGCGAGAGTGTTGATGAAGATGACGACGACGAGGATTATGGTAGTGGTGTTCCTAACGATGATGATGACGATGGCGCTGACAAAGACGATGATGACGGCGATGATGATAATGATGATGATGATGATGATGATGATGATGATGAATGTAACGATGATGTTGTTGATGATGGCGATAGTTATTGCTACTGATGCGGGTGCTGATGCTGATGAGCATGATGCTGCTGATGATGATGATGATGGTGGTGATGATGAAGGTGATGGTGATGACGATGGGTCTTGATGGTGATGACGACGAAGATGAAGATGAAGCTGATGATGATGATGATGACGATGATGATGATGATGATGATGATGATGCTAATGGTGCGTTGATGATAATGATGGTTGCGATGATGATATTGATCATGGCGGTGGTGATGATGGTGGTGATGGTGATGGTTGTGGTTGTGATGGTGTTGGCGTTGTTGATGATGGTGATGGCGATGACGATGATGCTGACGATGGCGATGATGATGACGACGATGACGACGACGACGATGATGATGATGATGATGATGATGATGATGATGATGATGGTGGTGGTGATGGTGGTGGTTCCGAGGGTGACGAGTGTGACAATAATAATGTCGTCGCCCCTGCACTGAGAGCCTCGGGTCGTGGGTTTTCGGACGTGCTCGTAAGCCATCGATGCATTTCAAATGTTTCTCTAAGGTGTTCGAGACCCATGGTGATGTTGATCGGCTGCGCACCGTCGAGAGCGTTCCAGGGGAGGCTGGAAGCGTCCCGGCTCGAGGCCCTTTGCGACATTTTGTCACACCTTCGGTTTACGATCGTTCGCCGAAGGGTGGCGAGGGTCCAGAAGTCAGCGCGATCATCCCCCGAAGGACGGCGAGGGGTCGAAGAGCGGCCAGGGTTGAGGAGACACTGTTTGTTCTCCGTGTGCGGCCTCCAGGGTGATCAAAAAACGGCCCCAAGACTCGGTCCAAGGGGGAGCCCGGGGTCTAGGACCCGTTTTCATTAGGGCCCCGCTTGTCCGCCAAAAGTTGACGGGGGTCCCAAGGTAACGCATCGTGTCCGGGCAGCTTCTCTTGCGAACCCCATCCGTGCCGCAAGTGGTTTCGGCCTCTTCCCCAGCCATCGGCGTAAAAAAGAACAGAGACTCTTTCGGATGCCTCCCCTGGTGCCAAGGAAGTCGCACCCTGGGGATCGCTTGGGGAGCTCTTGGGGGCGGCGGAGCTGTCATGGGGCAAATATGAGACCTTCGTGGGGCTCATTTGATGTTCGTTGGGCCATCTTGAGGCCTCAAAAATCCACCACAAAGGAAACGGCGAGAATGCAAAATCCATGAAGCTATATGTTGTTTCCCGGCGGAGCCTGGTGAAATTCCGTGCCCGCCGGTGACTGACTGACTGACTGATTGACTGACTGATTGACTGACTGATTGACTGACTGAACGTCAGGAGGGCACCTTGAACAACACATTTCAAACCGCCCGCGGGCGCGCAACCGCAACTGGGCGACACATTTCGACCCGTCCGCGGGCGCGCAACCGCAATCGCAACTGGGCGACACATTTCAACCCGCCCGTGGGCGCGCAACCGCAACCGCAACTGGGCGACACATTTCGACCCGCCCGCGGGCGCGCAACCGCAACAGCAACTGGGCGTCACATTTCGACCCGCCCGCGGGAGGACGACGACGGAAGGGACTAGGAGGTGGAGAAGGAGGAGGAAGAGGAAGAGACGCGGAGGAAAAGGAGGAGGAGGAGGAGGGAGGAGGATGAGGGCGACGACGACGGAAAGGAGGAGGAGGAGGAGGAGGAGGAGGAGGAGGACGGCGACGACGACGGAAGGGAGGGAGGGAGGAGAAGGAGGCGGGAAATGGACAGTGCTCCCCCGAATCCTCCCCTTCATCCGCAGCCTCCCTCTCGTCTACCCCCTCCCCCTGTTAATCCTCTTCCGCCCCCCAGGTCCCTTCGACGCGGGCTCGCCGGCTGAGCACCGGGGGAGGTGGCTCAGGACCGCGCAGCACGGCCGTCGGGCCGCAAAAAACAAACCGGGCGTGGCGACGTCCGAGGGCGCCGTGGAGGTCGGGTGGTCCGTCACGGGGGGGGCGAAGAAAAGGACACCTTGGGGTCTCACTGGGCCCCATTCGGGGTGCCCGGGGCCATACCGTCGGGGCCCCGAAGAAGGAACCTTTTTCGTTGGGGGGGGGGGCGGTGTTCCCTGCCTGTTCTGCAGCGTACCTTCGGTTCTCTCGGGGTTTCCCACGGGAGATCGAAGTTCAACTTATGGGAGAAAAAGGGGCCTCGTTCCTTCTTCAGGGTTCCTTAGGTCAACGCCCCGACTGTAAATGATCTATAAATGATCCCCTGTCGGGGTCCCTGGGGCCCTATGGGGCCCCTCCTCTCGAAGCCCCCAGTGGCGACCACGCGAGGAGGAGCAGCAGGGGCGGCGGCAGCAGCAGGGACGGGAGGAGGTGCGATGGGAGGAGGGGCGGAGGGGCGAAGAGAGGGGGAGTCAGGACGGAAACAAAAACACACAGACACAATGAATCGTCGATCCCCTGGAAGAGATGAGAAAACATGTGAGGTGGGGTGGGTGGTAGGAGACGAAAGCCCAGAAAATAGTCGAGAATATATGGAACCATGGGATGTGTGATGGTTTATTTGTGTGTCCCTGGGCCCCATCTTTGTTTTTTTTGGGGGGGGGGGGGGCGTGCAGCAGGGGGGCGAGGAGGGAGCACGGAGGAGGGGAGGGAGAAAGAGGGAGGAGGGACGAGGGAGGAGGAGGAGGAGGAAGAGGAGCAAGACGGAGGAGAACGAGGGAGGAGGAGGAGGAGGAGGAGGAGGAGGAGGAGGAAGAGGAGGAGGAGGAGGAGGAGGAGGAGAAGAATGAGGGAGGAGGAGGAGGAGGAGGAGGAGGAGGAAGAGGAGGAGGAGGAGAAAGCCGAAGGAGGGACGAAGGAGGAGGAGAAGGAAGAGAGGAGGAAGTGCCGTATTCGGCGTCTGCCCTTCGCGTTGCTTTCTCTCTGGGGGCAGCGAGGGCAGTCGGTCTCAGCGACTTCCCGCCCCTTGCCCCGTCTTCATACGAACCACCTCTTCTCTCAAGCAGTAGCGAAGCGTCCTGGCTGGCTCGCCTATAGCCCCACCAAACAATGTTCTAAGAATTTTCTGTGGTCCCCACGAAATGGTCTTAGAACATGTCTGGCTGGGACTGTCTGTTTTAACACATCGGGTTCACGTTCTAAGGACATTGTTCTTGTTCTTAGAACATTTTTGGTTTCTACGAAAATTGCCTGGTATGACTATAGGAATGCCAGGACGGTCGGTCCCTGCTCAATTCTCCTTTCTCCCCCCCGTTCCAAAGTTGCCACGGTCTATGTCAAGAGTATGTCGCGACCCGCATGCGATTCGTTCGCCCACACTTTGTGGCCGCGAGTGTTCAACCTCTACACTGCCCCCCTTCTCACTATTGCTCTGAGTAAGAAGCTCCCCGCTGTTTCCGTCGGTCACGGAGTGGAGCAGATGCGCCTCTTCGCAAGCCACGCCAGCTCCATATCTGGCCTGGGCCAGATACCCCTACTATTATCCGCGACTGCTCGAAGTGACGACGACGCAAACGGCGAATCACCGCCGCCCCCTGCTTTTTTGAAAGCCACTATGTGGCCGCAAGTTGGGCTAGAGCTCGAACAAGCTATTGCACCATGCATTCCCCAAGCCGTCGTTGGATCAGGACGTGGAGGGGGAGGAAGAGGAGGATGAGGATGAGGAGGAGGAGTTGGGGTCGCCCGGAAGCTTCCTGAGAGCCTCTTGGAGGCCTCTTGGGGGTCTCGTCTCCTTCGGCCTCTTGAGGGCGTCTTAGGGGCCTCTTGGCCGTCTTAGGGCGTCCCCGGGCCGTCGGGAGCCGTCTTGGGGGCATCTCTGGACCGTCTTGGGGCCTTCTTGGAGCGCTTCAGGGCTGTTTTGGAGGCCATCTTGGGCGTCATGGAGGCCTCTTGGACCGTCTTGGGTCCCTCTCTGGGCCGTCCTGGTGACGTCTTGGAGGCCTCTTGGGCGCTCTAGGGGCGATCCTTGGAGGCCTCTTGGGCCGTCTTGGGTCTTCGGGAAGCCGAAAAGAAGCAAATGCCAGAATTTGTCAAAAACCGATGGTAAGTCATTGATCTTGGCCTCGTCGGACGTTCCTGGAGGACCTCTTGGAGGCCTCTTGGGCCGTCTTCGGCCACCCTGGAGCCATCTTGGGCCGTCTTGGTGGCTTCGAGGGCGGACTTGGATGCATCCTGGACCCTCTTGGGCAGTCTGGGAGGCCATCCTGGGCGAACTTGGAGGCAGTCTTGGGCCGTCTGGGAGGGTTCGTTGTGGACCCTGAGGTCGTTTGCGGGCCTTCCGCGTGGCCAGCGGCATCGGCCGAAGCCCCAAAGGGAGTCTTGAAAAAACAACAAAAAGCAACCACAACAAAAAAACATACAAAAAAAGGGAGTCTCGAAAAGAACCAAGAATTTCCTGAACCTCAGCCTGCCAGGCACCCCTGTGATAGTTCACAAGGGGGCGGCGGATCGAAGACGCCTGCGGCGAATCGCCGCCGCCCCCTGCCTTTGCGGAAGCGCCCGTGTGTGCGGCAGCTGGGCTAGAGCTTGGCCAAGCTATCGGACCATGTGTTCCCCGAGTCGGCCTGGAAAGGTTTCAGGGAACGCGGGGGGGAGGAAGGGGAGGAGGAGGAGAAAGAGGAAAAAGGACAAGGGGGAGGATGCCTCTTCGGAGCCTCTTGAGGCACTCTTGGTCTCGATTGGGCCATCTTGGGACCGTCTTGGAGACCATGTTGGGGCTATCTTGAGCTCTCTTGGTTCTTCTTGAGGGCCTCATGGGGCCATGGGCTTCTGGGGGGGCTTCTTTGGCCGTCTTATGGCGTTCCTGGCCCGTCTGACGCCGTCGGGAGCTGCTTTGGGGGCCTCCCTGGAACGACTTGGGGCTCTCTTGGGGCGCTTCGGGTATTTCTTGGAGGCCAGCTTGGCCGTCTTGGCGGCCTATTGGGCCCTGTTGAGCCCTCTTGGGGCCGTTTTGGGGGCCTACTGGGCCGTCATGGGGCCATCTTGGAGGCCTCGTGAGCGATGTTGGGGCGATCTTGGGGGCCTCTTGGACCGTCTTGAGGTCGTCGGAAGGCCGAAAAGAAGCAGATGCCAAAATCCTTCAAACACCCAAGGAAAACCAATGATTTTGGCTCTTGGAGGCGTCTTGGGGGGCTCTTGGGGGCCTCTTGGGCCGTCTTGAACCATCTTGAGGCTATCTTAGGCCGTCTTGGGTGCATCTTGGGCCGTCTTGGAGGCATTTTGGGGCCATCTGAGCCGTATTGGAGGCCATGTTGGCTGTCTTGGAGGCGTCTTGCAGGCCATCTTGGGCCGTCTTGGAGCCGTCTGGAGCAGGGAAAACCTTTTGCAACCACCTCTGGGCAAGCTGGAAGATCTTTCTGGTAGGCCGGCGGGACGGGCCGAAGCCCAAGGGGGAGTTTTTGTGGAAAAAACAAAACCCAAACAGAAAGGATCTAGCACGCCAGGCACCCTTGCGATAAATCAACAGGGGGCGGCGGATCGAATGGCCTTCGGCCCATCCCGCCACCGTGCTTGGGTCATGGGTATGGGGCTTCTGGGATCTCGCGGGGATGGCATTATCGCCGGCCTCACCTTCTCCTCCTCCTCCTCCTCCTCCTCCTCCTCCTCCTCCTCCTCCTTCTCCTGCTCCTCCTCCTCCTCCTTTTCCCTCCTCCCTCCTCCCTCCTCCCCCCCTCCCCCCTCCCTCCCTCCTTCTCCCTCCTCCCTCCTCCTACTCCTCCTTTTTCTCCTCCCTTCTCCTCCCTCCTCCTCATCATCCTCCTCCTCCTCCTCCTCCTCCTCCTCCTCCTCCTCCTCCCTGTTTCTCCCCTTTTCTCCGCGGCCGTCAGCGCGCCCCCGGCGCGCTAGCGCGCGCGCGCGGGCGTGGGCGAACGAGTGGCTCGTGGAGCAGCCTCGTCGCGGTCTTGCCTCCGAGGCCATCCGTTACCAGCCTCTGGTGCGGAAGCATTTTCTGCTCTCTCTCTCTCTCTCTCTGTATGTATATATATATATATATATATATGTGTAGTAAGTTCTCTTTCTCTCTCTCTCTCTCTCTCTTTATTTCTCTTTCTATCACTCTCTCTCTCTCTCTCTCGCTCTCTCTATCTCTCTCTGGAGCAGGAGGAGGAGGAGGAGAAGGAGGAGGAGGAGGGGGAGGAGACGGAGGAGGAGGAGGAGGAGTAGGAGGAGGAGGAGGAGGAGAGGGAGGTGGAGGAGGAGGAGGAGGAGGAGGAGGAGGAGGAGGCGAGTGGGGAATGCGGAGGAGGAGTAAGTGTCGAGGACCTCACCTATCTCTCTCTCTCTCGCTCTCTATCTCTCTCTGGAGCAGGAGGAGGAGGAGGAGAAAGAGGAGAAGGAGGAGGAGGAGGAGGTAGGGGGGGAATGCGGAGGAGGAGTAAGGGTCGAGGACCTCCTCTCTCTCTCTCTCTTTCTTCCCGGCGTCCGAAAAGCGATCCGAGTAGCTGGGTCGGAAGATCGCATCGCATCGCCGATGCATCGGTGATGCGCCTTGATGTGGAGCCCGATTTTCTCCACGCTGGCTGCGCCGATGCATCGCCGACGTCGCCGAAGCATCGGCGATACGGCGCAATCTTTGGACCCCGTCTACTCGGATCCCATTCGGCAGGTCTCTATCAATGTTCGTCTAGACATTCACCGCCTCGGAAAATCGAGACGGCCAGTGTGTTGCAATGGTTGGCCTCTGGATGCTGGTTTCGGGATTCGGGACCGAAAACTATCCAGGATGAGAAAATTGCCCTTGGGAGGGCATCGAAAGGTCCGTTACTGATCTCTGACATGGGGGGACTCAATTGGTCTACCTCTCCCTCCCCTGTCGACCATTGCCGTCGAGGATCGAACATCGAGGATGTTGGTTTTTCAACGCTTTGCTACCTTTTCGGGCCTCCATGCCCCTAGAGGACTCGTCAGAATTCTGGCCAGGACGCACCCCAGGACGGGTCCTGTGTTCGAGTTTGCATCCGTCCCCCTCCTCTCTTTGCCCCTGGCTCCATGCCTCCGAGTCGAAGGGGGCTCCCAGAGGCATCGAGGGGCAAGGGTGAATCGGAAAATAGCACAGACTCGCATCAATGTGTTTGGCGGGCTTCTCGACGGAACACGGGACAAGGTTGGTATCGCTTTCTAATATCAAAGTAAGAAAGAGGGATTAGTCTATGTATACAGATGAAGGAAAGTCTGTGTATACACAGAAATCAATATACAGGCGTGCCCAAGCTCATGCAAATCGAGCAGGGGATGCAAGCAAGAGCGTTAAGCAGATGTTCCGAAGATGGGCAGTCCACATTCACCGACCGACAATGAGTTTACGAATGCGATGTGCCACTGTGCTCGACATGCATGTCTACGGGTGTGGTAGTGAATGGGGTAAACAACTACTGTTAGCACTTTTACATAAACTAAATGTAATCCGAATTGTTTTGAAACTGTGAAATGTCAAGTTGTCCAAATCAATAGTGTTTGACCCGGTATTGTTGAAATTGATCACATTTGGTTTCCTTAAAAGTCTTTGATATTCTCACCGTCGTGTGCACGATCCTTGAAACCATTGTGGTTTCGATCGCATCGAGCACAAGAGTTCAAGCACACATGTTGTGTTTGGATCGTGGCGTCGCGATCTGCGAGAGGGGTGCGCCCGATTTTCAGAATGGTCAGGACTTCCCACGCAGAACGACTCACCAGTCCGGAGACGGATGCCAACAGTCGTTTCTGAGTTCTTGATTTGTATGTATGTATGAATGGACGTATGCACATCTGCATACACACGTCTATGTGTAGATGATTAAACATATACAATTGCATAGAAGCGAATTCACTTACGTGTGCAACCTTATTGCAAAGTAGTATTTGCGTACGTGTGCATGTACAAGTTTGTATGCACACATGCATTTTGATATTTACTATGTGCGTAACGTTGTTTTACGATGTGCAGAGAGGAGAAAGAGAGCGAGAAGTGGACGCATTCGGCCCATCCCGCCACCTTGCCTGGATTGGGGGTCAGAGTCTTCTTGGACGCCTTTGGGCTCTCTTGAGATGGCTCGTGGGGGCCCACTTGGAGGCCTCTTGGGTCCTCTCGGACGGCTCTTCGGAGCACCTTGAGGTCTCTTGGGACCTCCTGGGCGCCACTAGGTGCCTGTTGGGGGCCCTTTGGTGGTCTCAGCACAAAAGGGCTCCTGGGGCCACTTCGGGGTTCCCCTCTGGGGCCGAAACCATATATATACACATACATATGTACATATATATATATATATATATATATATATATATATATATATGCTCAACGATTTTGAGCCCTCTAGGTGGACGACCTGGGAGAGCAACGGCAGCACGGGACAGAGGAGGGAACGACACCCAGAGACCAGGACAAACCCGGAGCTGGGGGAGGGAGGGGAGCGAGCGACAGGGAACGACAGGCACGAGGAGGGGACGAGGGCGACGACCATGCGACAGCCTGGGAGACGAGCGCGAGGGAGAGCAGGCAGAGGAACGACGCAGGATGGCGGAGGAGGGGACGAGGACACCACCTCGCAGACAGGCGGGCGGTGAAGCCGGACCAAGATTCAGATTTCTACGATCCCTTTCAAACACATGGCAAACATTGCACAACAAGACCCTTTTTGCCAGGTACTTGACAGAAGAGGTGAGAGAGGGGAGGAGGGGAGAGGGGGCAGGGAACAGGCGGTGGGGGAGGCCTGATCCTCGAAAGATCACGCCCACGCCAGCCGCACTACGCGCGAGCGCATGTACCTTTATCTTCCAAGCGTTGTGCGGCCTGCCCAGTGACAGCGCAAGCTCGAAGGAGTCAGGGCGGAACACGCATCTTCGTGCTGGGCGTTCGTTCGGCACGAGGTCGATGTGGCCTAGCAGGACCAACTGTTGGAAGTTGAACACAGAACTCACATTATTCTCGCGACAACGTTGCAACACAGCGGCGCTGTTGACACAGCTGTAGTAGGAGCGACCCTATTGCGCTGCCCAGCGAGAGCGCGCGCACACCAACATCAACTTCGACACTATGCAAGATCATGTTCTCCTTGTGTGGGACGCGTTGCCCACCTGGCTTGGGGATGGCCGCCTTGCGACGAGCAGGCATGACTTCGTCCCTGCCCCGGTTCAAAGTGAGGCCGTCGTTCGGGCCAGTTCGTTGGATTTCGTGTGTGGGTTCGCTTGCGAACTCGCCCTGCACCCCAACCACAAGCGCATCATGTGCATAAGGAAGCCAAGTGGCAGGGGACTCACTATTTTGCACAAGCCTGTGCTGTTGGAGCGCCGAGGTTGCGTCGTGTATCAGGGCCGACATCACGATTGAACGCGGAAACTATAGTGGACATCGTTGGGACACGCCGAATGTTTGAGGTCGCGACACATACGTTCCCCTCAGAGCTATGAACAGCGCGTCGGCCGTGCTAGTGCCGCACCCTTTGCCCGAATTGGGCGGGCATATTCTTTTCCGCACAGGCGTCCCATCGGCCTTGGCATCCCTCGGACGTGTGCATTTTTCTTTCGGCGAGGACCATCGAGGAACATCCTTGATCATTTGGCGAAACAGCCACGCACGAATCCGAAAAAAACACAGGGAACGGACGTCCGAGCGATGGCCAGCGGCAGCAGGGAGATGGTTCCATAATTGGCGCAGTCCGTTGAGCCACCTTCTTTGAACAGGGTGGTCAATACAGACTCGTGCCTGGCGCCAGCGAGAGCTCTTCGCTCCAGCTTCTGCTGCACAGCTTCGCGGCCCTCTCCCACGCTGCCGCGCCTGGCCTGCACATCGTCCACAACTCACGGGGAAAATCGTCGTCCCTAGAGGCGCTGTTCCGTTCAACTTCTTCGCGGCGATGGAACAGAATCACTCGCCAACCAGATGAAAACAGAGTCACGCGCCAGATTAACCAGAGCCGCTGGCCGCCGGTAGGCCTGGGCCAGTCTGCGACGGGTGCCAGCCAGAAAGAGACCAAAGGCGGCCCAGTATACAAAGTGCGTCCAGGGGAAAGGGTCGAGAATGTCACGGGTTGGCGATTCGGAAATGTTTTTTTTTGGAAGATGCCCCGCCCCCTTTCCCACCTTCGAAGCAAACGCCGTGCGCCTGGGGATCACGCCTCCGAGTGGGGTTTGCAATCGCACCGAAGGTGACGGGCCCTGCCGGAAGGCACACGGACGTGGCTGCAAAGCCCCAGCGAAGGTTCGCAGCGGCGCAGCGAGAGGAAAGTGCTTGTCGACAACCCTGTTACGCTACATTTTCTCTTCCTGCGTCTCTTCCTCGTCCACCACGCTCTTCACACAGTATAAGTAGGCGTCTCGTTTCCCCCGCCCCGCACACTGGCCACAACGGCTAAGCCAAGGGTGCGGCTAGGCGGGGGCGGTTGTCGCCCTCACGGGCACAAGCCATGAGCAAGTTGTGCTGAGTTGAGCCCAGGCTGAGCCGCTGCCTTTTGCACAGGGGTGGTTCGACGATGGGGAGGTGCAGGGTGGGGAGGCTATCCCAAGTGGGCCATACACTCCACGTTTCGCATTCCGTTGTGCGTGAAAGCATTGTTCATCGCTTGGCAGTCGTGTCCTCTTGCTTCCCGCCATCCTTCCCCTCCCTCCCCCCCGCCCCTCTTCCCCCGACCCTTCCCATGTGCTGTCAACTTCCAAACATAGAGATGATTATTGCATCCCTGTCTCTTCGACCCCTGCTTATTCCATCCTGCGGTCTGACGCGGGTACAGTCGTCTCAAGGTGGAAGTTCACAAGTTCTTTCGTCCTTACATTGGACCCGTGATCTGATTCCAATTGCTCCCAGACCTCCCGCGCAGTGTTGTTTGATCCGTGGGCCCCAAGAGCACTCGACCCCTTCCATGGGGCTCGTCCGCATCATGGATCGTTTTCGTGATGGTTCTGGAGCCCGACAATAGTCCCAGGAGGCCTATACGCAGTGAGAAACGACAGGATACAAAAACAAACAACAACCTGGAGGTATGTGTCCCCAAATTTCCCCTCACCATCCCCTGCCCCTCTGCCGCCTTGTTTCCTCTGTCTCTCTCTCTCTCTCTCTTTTTCACTGCCACTGCATCCCTCTCTGGCTCTCTCTCTCTCTCTCTCTCTCCCTCTCCCGATCTCTCTCTGTCTCTCTGTCACTGCGTCTCCCTCTCTCTCTATGTCTCTCTCTCTCTCTCTCTCTCTTTGCCACTGCCTCTCTCTCTGTCTCTCTCTCTCTCTCTCTTTCTGCCTCTCTCTCTCTCTCTGCCACTGCCTCCGCAGCCAGGCTTCTTCGCCGGGATGAGCGTGCTTCAGAAGATCGCCGACATTGAGGCGGGGGATACACTGGCCGAGCGCTTGCAGCAACCATCCCCCCGCTGGCCATCCTCCCCCTCATCTGCTGACCTTGAGAGGGAAGGCCACCAGCATGCGCGGACGCGCAGCTGGGAGGCTCAGCATGAAGTCCCATGCGTCAGATGTTCGATCCCACAGCTTCGTCCCCCGCCTCCGTTGCCGCGCTTGGGAAAGACCCAGCCACTCTTCAGAGCGAAGCGGATCTGCGCCGCTTCGGCTACTGATCCGCCCGCACCTCCTCCGCCCACGCGACCGGAGGCTTCGGCCTCCTGCGCCCCGTCCACAGGGCACGGGGAATCCGGTGCCCAGCACCGGCGCCGCTCCGCGCCGCGCCGCGCCGCGCCGTTGCCACCGCTGCCACGCTTGCGCGGGCCCCGGTGGGAAATCGCTAAGGGCACTTCCTGTGCTGGCCTGCGGGCCTCGCGGCGCGCCCGCGAGCTGCGGCGCGCGCCCGCGAGCTGCGTGGCACCGACGGGGCACCCCGTGGGGCGGGCGGCCGCGCTCTGGCGCTCCCGTGCCTCCCCCGGGCGGGGCAGGCCCTCCGCCTCTGCGTCGGGCGCCGGCGAGAGCGGCGCCGCTCCCGGCGAGAGCCGACGGCGCACGAGCGGTGCTCGCCCGTGCGGAGTGCAGGGGCGAAGTTTCGGAGCCCGAGGTCTTCGGGCGTTTCGGAGCCCGTGCGGAGTGCAGGGGCGAAGTTTCGGAGCCCGAGGTCTTCGGGCGTTTCGTCGTTGTTTCTCGGCGGCTTCACGGCCTCGGGACGCCTGCCAGCGGCTGCGCGTCGCCGAGGGCGTTCCAGGGGGCGTCCGAGTCGTCCAGGATGGCCCCCAGGGACCCGAGTTGTGTCAGGAGGGGAAGGAACACACAGACACAATGAATCGTCGATTCCCAGACAAATATGCGAAGACATGGGAAGTGGGGGGGAAGACAGGAACCCAGAAAGTATGGGAAAGTATGGGGAATCTTTTTAGTTGTGTGTATTGATTCGTGTGTCCCAGGGCCCCTTCGTTATGACCCGAACAAAAACCCAAGCATAGTTTGTCGCCCAGCCCTGCCACAGCGTGCACCCCCCGCTGATTCGTGCGGCGACCGCACGAGACGGAGATGATGAAGGCAACACAGTGGATGGGTACAGTCGGGGCCCTGAAGAAGGAACCCTCTTCGTTGGGGAGGGGCTCCGCGTTCCTTAAGTGTTTCACAGCTTGCCTCAGGTTTTCCTCATGTTTTCGATAGGAAATCGAAGTTCAACTTATGAAAAAAAAGGGGCCTCGTTCCTTATTTAGGATTCCTTAGGTCAACGCACCGACTGTACAGGGATGATATGTCATACAAAATGTACATGATGTACCTGTGCCACTGTGTGCTGATGCAGGTGCGCACAGGATGCCGCTGCTCGGGGCCCCGCTCTGCGACCGTTTGCCTGTGCTCTCAAGCTCTCTCTGCAGCGTTGACTTGGTCATGCTGTTCTGTTGGTCTATGGCATTGAGCTTCATGCGGCGCTTCAGGCGGAAATGGCCAGGACGCAGAAGAACAAGGCCACCAATGCCCACCTGGGGCTGCTGAAGGCCGCCGCTTCGTTGTGGGAGAGGGCGGTGTGGTAAGCATCGCGCGCGCGAGAGAGAAGGCCTCGGGAAGCCCTCGGAGTTCTCCCGAGGTCTGCAGACGTCCACGGTGGCACCCTAGGGTTCGAGGAGGGGCAGGAACTCCCCCAGAGCCTGCATCTGCAGCCCCGGTAGCATGTCTCCTGGCGCCACACCGAGGCCTGAACAACCATCAGAAGACAGGTGCACGCTGTTGCACCCCAGCCACACGCATGCTGGTGCGATCCCTCCTACGGTTCTGATGGTAGGGGTTCTGATGGTAGGACCCCTGCGATGGGCTCGCTCCGTTGTTTATGTGCGGGAGAATGGGTACAGTCGACCCGCAGGGTGAGGATGGGCAACCTTCCCAAGGGCACCTTTGCATCCTTGCCTCCTCAGCCCATCCTTGGCCACTTTCGTTGGCCGCGCCCCGCTCGAAAAGCTTCGAAGTGGGCATCCAAAGGCCCTTACACCCTTATAGCGCATCCCTCGGGTACGGGCCGACTGTAGAGTTAGGTCGGGCATGTCCTCCTACAGGCAGAGTTTGGACGAAAACTATAAAATACCCAAAACACACCCCAGAAATATTCAAAAATGATGAAAATCGTCCCCAGGCTATTCTTCTACTATTTCTGAGTCGGAGGTTGGAGGGTGAGATCGCAGTGGAACGGAGACCCCCAACCGGGAAATCGTTTCGTTTCGTTCGTGTCGTGCGTGCGGGCGAGGCGAAGCTGCGTGGGCGCGCGAGAGGAATGAACCCGCCGTTGCTAGGGCGAAGTCAAGACAAATGATTCTCCCCCGCCCGCCCGTCTGGCGGTGGCTCGCGCTGTCCCGCGGTGTCCCGTGGTGTCCCGTGGTGTCCCGTGGTGTCCCGTGGTGTTTGCCGTTGTTAGGGCGAAGCCAAGACAAATGATTATCCCCCTCCCGCCCGTCTGGCGGTGGCTCGCGGTGTCACGCGGTGTCCCGTGGTGTCCCGTGGTGACCCGTGGTGTCCGCCGTTGCTAGGGCGAAGTCAAGACAAATGATTCTCCCCCGCCCGCCCGTCCGTCCGTCCGTCCGGCGGTGGCTCGCGGTGTTCCGCGGTGTCCCGTGGTGTCCCGTGGTGTCCCGTTGAGTGAGTGAGATCGATAGTGAGATCGATAGTAAGATCGATATTGACATCGATACTGAGATCGATGTGGTGCCCCGAGGTGTCCCGTGGTGTCCCTAAAAGTGAGGTCGATAGTGAGATCGATAGTGAGATGGACAGGTATCCCGTGGTGTCCTGTGGTGTCCCGTTGAGTGAGATCGATAGTGAGATCGACAGGTGTCCCGTGGTGTCCCGTGGTGTCCCGTTGAGTGAGATCGATAGTGAGATCCATAGTGAGATCCATAGTGAGATCGATGTGGTGTCCCATGGTGTCCCGTTGAGTCCCGTGGTGTCCTATGGTGTCCCGTTGAGTGTGATCGATAGTGAGACCGATAGTGAGATCAAGAGGTGTCCCGCGGTGTCCCGTGGTGTCCTGTGGTGGCCCGTGGTGTCCCGTGGGGTTCCGTTCAGTGAGATCGACAGTGAGATCGGCAATGAGATCGTCAAGTGTCCCGTGGTGTTCCGTGGCGTTCGCTGAGTGAGATCGATCGTGAGATCGAGTGAATCAGATGTTGTTCCCCCCCCCACACCACCCCACACAACCTCCTTATCACCCGAAGGGTGGTCGTATAGGTATTCCCCCTGTAGGGGGACAGGCCCGACTTAAGTGTTTCAGGAGGGAAAAAAGCACACAGACACAATTAACCGTCGATTCCCAGGACAGGAGGGGAAACTATGGGAAGCGGGGGGGGGGGAAGACAAAGACCAAGAACAGATGGGAAAATATGGGGAAGCATTATATTTGCGTGTATTTATCTGTGTGTCCCAGGGCGCTTTACGTGTGGAGCATGGCGTGCGGCGTCTCGCCTGGGACGTCTCTGGACCCTGCTCGCGGTGTGGCCCCTGGCTGGGCCGGGCGCCCCGCCCCGCCCCGAGGCGCCTTCGGGCACGGTGTTTGCCCCTGGGCCCCCCGCTGCGGCCTGGCCTGGGGGCCCTTGGCCTCGCTCGGGCGTGCGCACTTGTTTTCCTCGGCGAGGACCATCGAGGACCCTCCTTCACCACCCACCAAACCACCCCAACCCAACCCGAAGGCTCAGATTCACCCTCGATTTCTAGTAGGGGGGGGTTGGCAAACATCTGGAAAACACGTGTGGAACCCGTACCCCCCCCCCAACCCAAAATTCGGGGCTTCGGGTTGGGTTGGGGTGGTCTGGCAGGTAGTCAATCCTGGACCATCGAGCAAAAAAAAAAACACGCACGACACCGAAACATGCACGGGAAAGGGACGTCCGAGCGACGGCAAGGGGCCAGCTTGGCTGGCGCAGCCCTCGAGACGTGCTCGGCCTGGCCCGGTGTCGGCGTGGTCTCGCTCGAGACGTCTGCCCAATGTGCCGTGTTTTTAGGCGCGGCTTCGCCCGAGACGTCTTCGCGATTGCTTGCTTTGGCCCGGCGTGGGCGCGGTGTCGCTTGGTGCGTCGTGAAGGCTGAATTTCACTGAGCCGGCCTGGTTTGAGCGCGGTTTCGCCTGATACGCCCTCACGATGTGCTTGGTTTGGCCTGCTTTGGGCGCGGTTTGGCTTGAGCCGTCCTTACGATTTACTTGGTTTGGTGGCGATTTCTTTGGAAACGTTCTTACAGTTTCTTTGGATAGCTACGGTTCATAATAGACCCGGAACCACGGCGCCAAAAGTCTTCTCGAGCTGGCGGCCGCAGCCGCACAAAGCATTGAGCGCAGCACCGCTAAGCATGCAGCGGGCGCAAGCTATGCGGTGTGAAAATTATGTGGCGTCAGCAACTCACCACCCACCCAACCACCCCAACCCAACCCGAAGGCCTCAATTTGCCCTCCATTTCCAGTTGGGGGGGTCGGGGAACACTTAAAAAACACGTATGGAACCCGTACCCCCCCCAACCCGAAATTGGGGTCTTCCGGTTGGGTTGGGGTGGTCTGGTAGGAAATCAAACGTGGCGCCATCTATGCGGTGCAGACCCACATCGCCTCGCCCTCACTGACAGGCGACTGTCTTCAAGCTGGCGTTGGCCCGTGGACCGGCGTCAAGAGAAAATTCGCCCGAGGGTTAGAGAGGGAGAGAGAGAGAGAGAGAGAAAGACAGAGACAGACTCCATCTCCTGGGCTCCCACGTCGCTGGGGCGCCCCCCAGCCACGCCTCGAGGGCGCGCCCCAGCCGCGCCTGGGGGACGAAGGCCACGACGCGGAGGAGCGCGCCGTGGTCCGGGGCCGAGAGGCGGAGGGCGAGGAGGCATGGGAAGCGCGAGGCTGCCGGGCAGAAGGCCCGCCGCGCCCCTGTCGCGCTGCTCATGAGCCGCCCGGCAGGCCCGCCGCGCTCCCGCGCCGTGCCGCCCGCCGCGCCGCGCGCGGCTCTGCGCTGGCTCTGCGCTGAAGCCCGCCGCGCGCGGCGCGCGCCCTGGCCAGCGCGCGCCCTGGCCAGCGGCCGTCGCGTCGCCGGCGCCGCCCCGAGCCTGCTCGCCGGCCCAGCGGCGATGGGGCCCGCGCTGGCTCCCCGCCTGCGCCGCAGCTTTGGCGCCGTCGTGGCCGGCCTCCGCGGCGCCCGCCTGCGCGACGGCCGCGGCCGTCGTCGCCGGAAGCCTTCGGGCGCGCCAGCGCAGGCCCGTTGCGGCGCGCGGGGCCGGCGTCTCTTGCGCCGCCGCGCGCCGCTCGCCGCTGGCGCCTCGGCGGCGGCCCGCCGAGGAGCGCAGCTGGCGTGCGAGTTCGCTCTGCAGCCCGCAGCTGAGCACCCGGCGGGCGCGGGCCAGCTCGCGCTGCTGGTCCTGCTCGTCCTGCTTGTTCCCTTCGGCCGTCAGCCACAGGCGGGCCTCCGCGCCCAGTCTCCCTCCGACCTCCAGGACGACAGGGGACCAGGCGCTCGCTTGGGTAACGCGAGTGCTTGTCGCGATCTCCCCTCCTGTCGGCCTCGCCATCCCGGCGAGCTGCCACGCGGACTTCGGCCTGTGTTCCCGCGGCTGGGTGCCGGACCGTGACGTCGAGCCAGCGCCGCCCGTCGTCCTGGTGCTCCAGGTGGAGCACCGCGCGCTCCGTTTCCCGGCCTGGCGGCTGCCTGTCCCGTGCAGGGACGCGCTGTTCGAAGAGAGGCCGTTCGCGTCGCCACCCTCGCAGCAGTCCTCCAAGCCGACGCGCGAGCCGCGCGCGCCTGCGACGACGCCGCCGCCGTTCCGGCAGGCGGCGCCGTGGTAGCCTCAGCTGTCCAGGGGGCGTCCGCAGGGCTGCCCGTTCGACAGACAGACAGGCAGACAAGGCAGACAGACAGACAGACAGACAGACAGGAGACAGACTCACACTCGGGGCCTGGCTCCGAGGAGCGCCGCGAGGCACTCCCAGAGACGACAGTTCCTGAGCCTTCTCGGCCGACGTGCCCGTGGCCAGTGGGTGCCAAGCTGCGGCAGAGGCCGCGGGGAGAAGGGGGATGCTTGAGGGGTTAGGCAGGGCGTGTGTTCCCGGGATGTCAGCCGTTGGACTCGAGACGTGGGCGGTCAGCAGACCCACGATCACGCGCGCTTTCGCAGGCGTCGGTGTTGCTGGTCCGCCAACCAGCCACGCCTCGAGGGCGCGCCCCAGCCGCGCCCGGGGAACGAGGGCCATGACGCGGAGTAAGGCCAGCGCGCGGTCCGGAGCGCCCAAGATGGGGAAGGAGGAAAAGGAGGAGGGGGAAGCAGCGGGGCGAACGAGGCTGCCGGGCGGGAGCCCGCCGCGCCCCGCGTCGCTTGGCAGCGCCCGCCCTGCGCGGCGGCCGCCGCGTCGCCCGCGCCGCGGCGAGCCTGCTCGGCAGCTCCGCGGCGCCCGCCCGCGCTGCGGGCTCTGGCGCTGTCGCAGCCTTCGGAGGCGCCGGGGCGAGCCAGTCGCGGCGCGCAGCTGGCATCTGCGGGGGCCCCCGTTCGCAGCCGCCGTGGTACTTCGCCACCTGGTTCCTGTACAAGGCGTTCCTTTGCAAGCGCCTTGCCGTGAGGCCGCGCTCCTTCTGTTCCCCCCTCTTTGTTAAGTCAAGCATCGCGCGGCCCGCTTAGCTTCGACCGGAAGAGGTGCGCTCTCGACCCGCGAATGAAAAACTGTTCGTTGCCGCCCTCATCGGCGCAGAGGCGCCCGCCGCGCAGCGGCCCAGGGCGCGGTCGCCAGGAGCTTTCTCGGGCGCGCCGCGCGCGGGCCCGCGGCGGCGCGCGTTGCCGCTGCCTCCTGCGCAGCGGCGCGCCGCCCGCTGGCGCCCCTCTGCGCAGGCCCGTGGCGGCGCGCCGCTGACGCGCAAGCTCGCTTTGGAAGGAGGATGAGGAGGAGGAGGAGGAGGAGGAGGAGGAGGAGGAGGAGGAGGAGGAGGAGGAGGGCTCGCAGCTGAGCACCCGCCGGGCGCGGGCCAGCTCGCGCTGCTGCTCCTGGCCGTCCCGCTTGTGCACTTAGGGCTGCAGCCAGAGGCAGGCCTCGGTTCTCCCCCAACCTTTTTGGGACGGATGTGGCCAGGCGCTCGCCTGGGCAGCGCGAGTGCTTGCCGCGTTCGCCCCTATCCTGCTGGCCTCGCCATCCCGGCGGGCGGCCACTCGGACTTCGGCCTGTGTTCCCGCGGCTGGGTGTCGTGCCGTGACATCGAGCCAGCGTCGCCCGTCGTCGTCTTGGTACTCCAAGTCGCCGCGCGCTCTGTGTCTCGACCGGGCGGCTGCCTTCTCCCGCTCTCGGGGACAGACAGACAGAAACAGACAGAGGCAGACAGAGACAGACGGAGACAGACAGAGACAGACAGACAGACACACAGACAGACAGACAGACAGACAGACAGACAGGCTGACAGACAGACGGACAGGCAAGCAGGCAGGCAGGCAGGCAGGCAGGCAGGCAGGCAGACTCACACACACTCACACACACACAGGCAGGAAGGCAGGCAGGCAGGCAGGCAGAGGGCACGTAGGCGTTTCCGCCCGTGCCGTTCCTGCCGGCCCCGGGGGGGCCCAGCAGGGGCGCCCGGAGCAGCCGAGAGTGGCCCACAGACCTCGTTTCGTGGCTTCTTCGCGGCGCGAGGGCCTCCCGGGCTCCCCCCCCGGCCCCCCCCCGACCGCTCCACGGCGACGCTCCTCGCCACGGGAGTGGCCTCCCCCTCCTTCCCTCCTCCTTCGCGGCCGCTTTGGCCTTAGCTCGGGCCTGTCCCTCCACAGGGGGAAGAATCAACCACAGGCCAACAGTAGTCTGGAGACGATCTGTTTCACCATTTTTGCGCATTTGGGGGACATGTTTGGGACATGCTTTATTTTTCATCCATTAATCCGCCTGTAGGGGGACACGCCCGACCTATTTTTCGCCTGTGTTCCCCCCCTCCTGCCGCTGGTCCATCTACGCTCTCCGCTGCCCAGGCTCGCCCGAGCGCGCGCGGACCGCCCCTGCCGCGCTGGCGACGCAGAAGCGCCCCTGACCCCCCCAACACATTAGGCTTAGGTCGGGCCTGTCCCCCTACCTACAGGGGGATTTTCGACGAAAAATAAAAGATACCCCAAAAATATACAAAAAATAGTGCCAAAATAGTCTGGGGACTATTGTTATAGTATTGTTTCACCTTCTTGGTGCATTTTTGGGGTGTTTTTAATTTTTCATAGAAAATCCCCCTGTAGGGGGACACGCCCGACATAACATTAAGCCTCCTAGATTCGGGCCGAACGAAGGGGGGGGATAGAGAAAGGGGGGGGTACGAAATCTGCTGCATGCAGCTGGTTTCGGCCCCGCCGCCGGGCCCATGCCTCCATGGGCGCCTCCCGGCACCGGGAGGCGCCTGGCAAATCAGCTGCGTGAGCCGATTCTCAAACCCCCCCCCTTTGCTATCCCCCCCTTTCGCCCGGCCTCCTAGATCGGGTCGGAGCTCAAAGTGGTCGGAGGGATCGCGCCGCGTCGCCGCTTGGGGGCCCCAATGTTCTCCGCGCTGGCGTCGCCGGTGCAACGCCGAAGTCGCCAGTGCATCGCCGATGTATCGGCGACGCGGCGAGGTCCCCCGCCCCCACGGACCCCCGTCTAGGAGGCCTCTAAGCGAGTACCCCGGACAACGAATCATGCCCCCCTTGTCCCCCCCGAGAGTTGGCTCTCGCCGGCCGAGACAGAGTCAGTCGAGGGAGAGGGGTGGCAAGGCCGAACTGCATCGTCGCGGGGGAAAGTTTCGAGTCGAAGTTGCTATCTTCCTATGTTGAGTAGCAGCATCATCACGAACGTGTGGCACGGCTATGGGATTATCAGAATTTCGGTTTTCCCTAGTCACGAACGTGTGACAGGGATATACTTGATATTATCACGAGGTCAACTTCCCCAAGTCACGAACGTGTGGCAGGGTGACAGGGCGATCGTAGATTCTCACCATTGTTCGCAACAGAGGCCTCCTCGAGGAGCTCCAAAGATCTGAAGGATCCTCACCGTCGTCGTCGCCACACATCCCACGTACCACTTTCCGGGACAACTCGTGTACCATATATCCCCCCGGGGCCCCGATCTTTTACGTGTCCCCCGGATGTTATTGTCAGGGGCGGTTGGTGCTTCGGGAGGGGAAAGACACACAGACAGACACAACAAAGTGTCGTGCCCAAGGAAGGTGATGGGTAAACATGGGAAGCGGGGGGGGGGAGACGACAGCCCCACAGGTACGGATGATCCCTGGACGTGTGCCCATTCCCATCCACCTCCCCGTCCTCCTCCTCCTCCTCCTCCTCCTCCTCCTCCTCCTCCTCCTCCTCCTCCTCCTGGCTCAAGCCGTTTGGGATCTTGAGCGTGCTGAGATACGCGACGCGACTGGACAGGCCAGTGAAACAGCGTTGGGGCTCAGCTTGAGAATGCCCAAGAGTAAACCCTTCACAGTCTGCAATGAGTGTGGCCAATGGGTGTACAACTGGCGGCTGGACAAGCAAGGAGGGCAGTGCAAGTGCGGCGCGTGGCTGGAACGGTTCCAGGGCAAGCCGCCCTGGCGCAGCAACCACTACGGGCAGCAGCACGCTGGAAGCTCAGCGGCGGCGTGGTGGGGGCCAAAGCCAGGAGAAAGCGATGGCAAGGCGGCGGCGCTGGATTTCCTCGCAGGGAGGAACAAGCAGCTGGCCAAGGAGATCGAGGAACTCCAGCGCAAGCATGCGCCGCCGCCGCCCCAGCCGAGGCCACCTGATGCATGGCAGGCGCTCACGAAGGCCAAGGGACAGCATCAGAAGGCGCAGAAGTGGCTGCTGGAGTGCGAGGACGAGCTCGAGCGCTTGTCCATCCTCCACGATGAGGCGCTCCTCCGCCGCGACCAGGCCTTGGAGGACGCCTTCGATGCGGATCAAGCCCGCGCGAAGGCCTCGGCGGCCTACTACAAGCAGGTGGGCAAGGGAGAGCTCGTCAAGGCTGAGGGGGAGGAGCCTGCGCAGGCTGAAGTGCAGACGATCCTGGACTTTTCAGTGGATGACCGGCTCCTGGACGCCAACCTGGACGACGAGGACGGCCCAGAGAAGGAGGCGGTGTTGGCCTTCCGCACCAAGTTGGCAGACATCCAGCAGGCGGGGAAAACATCTTTGCAGAAGATCGAGGAGGCAGAGGCGGCGCTCGCTCGGCAGCAGGCAGAGGTTCGCCAGAAACACGCGGAGGAGGCGAAGCAGCTGCGCGACCAGGCGGAGCAGCACCAGCAGCTCCTGGTGCAGCAAGTCGAGCAGCTCCCCAGCCTGCGCAAGCAGCTCCGGAAGAAGCGCAGGACGGAGGACGGCCAGGCGGCCTCCGGCGAAGCCGCCAAGGAGCCCGGTGAGCAGCCAGCGGCGGAGCCAGGAGCCACGGCCGCGGAACCAGCGGCTGCCCCAGACGCCGAGGCAGCCCAGAGGAGGAAGCAGGTGCTGCTGGACTACCAGGCGAAGGTCAAGGCTGAGCGCGCCGTCGCTGTCGCCAAGGGGGGCGGCAAGGGCAAGCCAGGCACTGCGGGGGCTGCTGCGGCTCCTGCTGGCGCTCCTGCTGCTGGGGCGAGCGCAGGCGCAGGCAAGAGTGGAGCAGCTGCCAGCCAGGATAGACCGTCGCACCTTTGACGATCTACGTCCTGACGCGAGGCCACCGTCAGGCACGGCTGGCGATCGCCAGCTCTTCTTTGCGAATATGGAGAAGTGGGGCCCACAGGCCCACAAGTACGTGAACGAGTATCAGGAGCGACACCCACGGGAAAGTGCGATGGGCATCTGCGAGACCCACCTCTTGCCCGACAAGCAGAAGAAGGTCACGGTCGACCTCGATCGGGACGGCTGGAAGACCACGGCCACGGCAGCGCGGCCGTCTGGGCTGAGTGAGACGGGGTGCTGCGGTGGAGAGATGATATAGCGAGGCGGCATCTGGAGACGACCTCGTTTGATCATGTGCGAGTGGCAGCACAGCAGCGAGGCAGAGACGATCCCTTCCGCGGGTTCGTGGCGACCACCATCCACGCGAAGGCGGGCAATGTGGTCTACGTGACGGCGTGCATGGCGCCCCAGTGGGGGAAGGGGTCCCCGAACCCCCAGAAGTTGGCGAGCCTGGCTGCCTTCCTGAAGGCCGTGGACGACCCGTGGATCGCGGCGGCGGACTGGAACCTGGACCCAGAGCAGCTGCTGAAGAGCGAGTTCCCGCAGAAGGTTGGCGGGGTGGTGAAGACGCCGCAGGGGGCGAAGGTAACGTGCGCCAAAGGGGAGCAGGGGTCTCTGCTGGACTACCGCTTGGTGCGTAAGGACTTTGCGGACCAGGTGATGGTAGAGGCGGAGCTGGAGGTGCCTTGGAAGGTGCACTGCGCGCTGCTCATCACACTCAAGGGCTCCTACCAAGAATGGTGGGTGAGGGCGCTCGTGGTGCCCAGGGCGCCGCCGCGGACGCAGAGGCCGAGGAAGAGCGCGGACCTCAACAGCAAGACGAGCAAGATGAAACAGAAGAAGCTGCAGGAGAGGAAGTCGAGACTCCCCCCGAAGGAGCAGGAGGCCTTCGCGAAGCTGCACGAGGAGGATGAGGTCTGCCAGGAGCCCAAGGCGCCCTTCCAGGTGCCACTGGAGTGCTGGAGGCAGGCGGAAGAGCAGCTGGCGCAGACAGGATTTCCAGGGCCCGTTGTGGGCACGTACACGGGCCCGGCGCAGCAGCTGGACGACCACGTCGCCTACCAGGGCCGCGAGGAGAAGGAGAAGGACCTCTCGCATAGGTACGGCAACTGGGTGAGCAAGCTGGAGCTCGCACTGCTGGCCGTCCACGAGGTGGAGGAGCCGGAGAAGGCGCGCTACCTGGGGCGCGGGAGGGGCTTCGACCTGAAGTGGGTGAAAGCGAAGGTCACGCCAGGCAGGGCAAACATGAAGTGCCACAAGTCTGACGCCATGTGCTATGCGCTCACGCTGATGCAGAGGTACCAGACGCTCGCGCGCGGCAGGCGCGATGAGGCTCAGCGAGGCCGGGTGAGCTGCAAGCCCAAGAGGATCGCCGAGGAGACGCTGGACCAGGGCATGGCAGACTTTTTCGGCAGCGCGCGCTTCATGGTCTGGCAGAAGATGATGGTCAAGGTCGAGACCCTCTCGGCGGCGCACCGACAGAAGCTGCTCGAGTTGACGGGCACGCTGGCGGCGGCAGGGCAGGCGCGCGCGACGGGGGAAGCACGAAGAGCCTACACCAAGTGGGCGAAGGAGATGTGGAGCGACAAGATGGGGGTGCTGCACAAGCACGTGAAAGACGAGCCGACCATCATCAACGAGATCTGCACGGGCACCTCCACCACGGCGGACCCTACGGCGATCATGAATGACCGGGCGTCCAAATGGAGAGGGCTGCGGCAAGACCCGAAGGTGAGCTTGGAGGACATCCAGGTGCAGCTGCAGAGGACCCTGGAGGTAGCGAAGGAGGAGGACTACCCGCCAGTGGAGCAGGAGGAGTTCGACAGGGCGCTGAACTCCATAAACGGCAGGAAGGGGATGGGCGCGGACGTGCTGAGCTGGACGGATGTGCAGAGGCTTCCGCACGAAGCGCGCGAGGAGCTGAGGCAGCTGATGAACGATGCCGAGGCCCAGGGCGTCTGGCCTCGCCAGTGCATGGCGGTGGTGGCGGCGTCGGTTCCGAAGCCTGCTGGGGGCGACAGGGCGCTGGGCATGATTGCCCTTGTGCCCAAAATATGGAGCAAAGCTCGAGGCGGCATCGTGGACAACTGGACAGAGCAGCTCGGGGCATTCTGGGACGGCGCACTGCGAGGGTGCTCTGCGCTCAGGGCTGCGCTGTACCGTGCCCTGCTCGACGAGGTGGGCAGGGGGATGCAGCTGGCGTCGGCCACTCTCCTCCTCGACCTCCAGACCTTCTACGACGCGATCAGCCTGGCGCTGCTCATGGAGCTGGCAGTGCAGGTGAAGTACCCTGCCATCGTCGTGGCCATGGAGGTGGAGCTCTTCTTGGGCCCTCGCATCCTGAAGGACCAGCGCCACGGCATCAGCGAGCTGGTCTGGCCGACGCGCTCGGCGGTGGCGGGGTCGGCGAGGGGGGTATCCCTGGCCAAGGTGTTCATCCACGGGGTGCTGGAAAAGGCCCACCAGGTGGCCCCGCAGGGGTCCCTCTGGACATTCGTGGACGACACGACGGCCCGGTGCGAGGGATCTCGTCAGATGGTGAAGCAGGAGATGAAGCAGGTGGCGACCCAGTTCGTGGAGGGCTTCGTCGAGGAGCGAGGCCTGATCATCTCGAACAAGACCAAGCTGCTGGTGTCGGACACGCAACTGGGCCGAGAGCTACAGGCGGAACTGGAGTCGCCTGCTCTGCCGCTGCAGTTGGCGCTGGACGCCACTGACCTGGGCGGAGGCGCTGCTGCAAGAAGCAGCGCAAGAGGCTGCTGGCGGCCGGCAGACGCGCTAGCCGCATCACGAGAATGAGGAGGAGCGCGGCTCTCGCCAAGGAGGCGCAGGGGCTGTGGAGCACGGGGGCTTCTCCACAGGCCACCTACGGCCACCAGCTCCAGGGCCTGGCGCCGTCGAGCGTCAGGAAGCTGAGGCAGCAGGCGGGCGCGGCAGTTGGAGGCAAAGCTGGCGGACGTTGCCTCACCACGGTCCTGGCGGCGGGGCTTGAGGAGGACCCAGCCATCAAGCTGCGCATCCAGTTGGTAGACTCGTGGCTGGAGCTCTGGGAGACGGCGCCTGAGGTCCATGCGAGGATCCATAGAGTCTGGCCTGCCATCCGCGGCGCGCTCCTGAGCGCCGGCGCAGCCCGGCGCTGGCGGCGCGTGCGTGGCCCTGTCGGCGCACTCGTGGCAACGCTCATGGACGTGGGCTGGGATCCGCGCACTGCTGGCACGTGGAGCAGGCCAGAGGTGGACGGCACGATCACGGAGTGGCACCTGGTGGAGTCGAGCTCGGAGGCCTTTGGGGGCTTCATCGATCGGCAGCCCATCCTGCACGACCTCCGCGAGGACATCATGCGCCAGCTGTGGAAGCAGGCGGCGGCCCACGAGGACGGCGGCAACTTGGGGGGCGGCGCGGACATGCTGCATGCGAGGCGCGAGCTCGACCGATATGCTCGAAGAGGCATGTGGGCGGAGTGGAGTCGCACGATGGCAGTGATAATCGGCGGGCAGTGGAGCCGCGCCAGGAAGCGAGAGCGCGGCTATGCTGTCAGCGCCACCTGCCCGAGATGCGGGCTGGAGCCAGAGACGCTGACCCACAGGATCTGGAAGTGCACGGAGAACATCAGCGAGGGCAGTGAGTTCGCCAAGTCGGAGCACCTGGTGGCGAGGGCGCTGGCCAGTGTAGAGAGTGAGCCCTCGGTCTGGCTGCGAGGCCTAGTGCCGAACCACCTCACCACCCCCAGGTTCGATGAAGAGCGATTGGCTCAGGAAACCTTGTTCTTTGGGGTAGGTGAGCTGGGTGACTATCGGAGGGACGGGGTTTTGACGCTGTTTGGGGACGGGTCGGGAGGGAAGCGCTCGGACGATCAGCGTCGCCGTAGGTGTGGAGCTGCTGTCGCTGCCCTGGCCTGGCGTGAAGATAGCTGGTGCCTGGGGGCGACGATAGCCGCGCCGCTCCCTGGCTGCCGACAGTCTGTGCCCCGATCGGAGACGCTGGCCCTGGCGATGGCCCTTGAGCAGACAACGGGATCGGTGCACTTCGTGACGGACCATCAGGGCCTTTTAAAAGCCTGGCCCCGGAGAAGGCGCAAGGTCACCAGGGGGCCCAACGAGGATCTCTGGGCGAGAATTCGCGCGGCGGCCGAAGGCCGCGAGGTCTCTCTGGAATGGGTCCCCTCTCACGCTGAAGAGGAGGACGCGGGCCGTCTGGTCACAGATAGGGACCTCTTCCTTGCTGTGGGCAATGCCACGGCCGACCATGGGGCGGGGGAGGCGGCGGATCGGGCTTGGGAGGGGTTCGTCATGCATGCTGCTCCCCACGCTGACAGTTGGGATGCTGTTGCCGCTCTTGTCAGACGTCGAGCGTCCAAGGCCTTACAACTTGCCCAGGACTGCGACACGACCCGGGCCGAGCGCGAAGATATCGCGCTTCGCGGGGCCCGCGAGAGCGGCGTGAAGATAGCTCTCCGCGAAACGGGCCACCAGATGGCCCAGGACGGCGCTAAATGGAGATGCGAGGTGTGCAACCAGCGAGTGCATGCCTCGAGCTTGCTGGAGTTCTGCAGCACTGCGTGCGTACCTCCGCCAGCCCCGCCTGTCCCACCCCCCCCCCGTCCTGAACAGGGCCCCCAGGGCTGTGGGCGAGGGTGTTTTAAGGGGCCTGGGCGGGAGGGAGCTGCACAGCACTCACAGACTTGGAGAGTGGCCCAAGTATTGCATGGTGTTCTGCCACGAATGCGGTAGGTATGCGACGGAAGATTTCAGACATCTCGAGGCCAGATGCCTTGGGAGATCACGGAAAGGAGCCGAGAATTTAGCTCGCATCAGGCGAGACCAGTACCCACGCCGCGAGGGCCCCCCCTAAATCGGTCCTCGAGGCGTTGCATGCGCGCGTTTGTGCTGAAGAGGTGGCCAAAGCGACTGTGGCGGGGGATCTTGGGGCCCGAGGACCTGCCCCATCGGCTGTGGCGGCGTCGAGAGCTCAGGACGGTGCTCCCACGTTGATTCCTGGCGACTCCTCTCAGCCTGTGGCAAGGCCCCTCGACCCAGAGGACGAGGCGGCAGAGTGGCTTGTCGGCGGCGCGGACGATCCGTGCCCGCCAGATTTGGCGTGAGATGCGCTTGAGAATTGAAGCCGATTCCGCGACCTTTTGAACCCCTGGAATGTCCGGAATCTGTTTAACAGTTTTAACGCCGGCCTGTTGCCGAGCCACTTGTTAATCGATGGTTTCGTGGTTTATGGCCCATGGCTGGGTTGGTGGATTCCTTGCTTGCCAGCGTGCTCCGGCAAAGCGTTTCTGGAGCACGCTGGATGAATTTGAAGACGGCTCTCTCGGCACCAGGGTCTTGGTGTTGGTTCCGACTTTCCCCTTGGTGCTGCGATGCCGAGCTGCGAGCTGTGCCGGGTGGACGGCCACATTGCGTAATCCTTACAGCGTAATCCTCCTCCTCCTCCTCCTCCTCCTCCTCCTCCTCCTCCTCCTCCTCCTCCTCCTCGTGCCTCCTCCTCCTCGTGCCCGTTCCCCGTGCGTCCCCGGGCCCGGCGGCCCGCGCGAAGGCCAAGCTCGCCAAGCTGCGCGCCTCGGTCATCACCGAGGGGCAGAAGGGCTCGGGCGGCGGCGGCGGCGCCGCGGCCTTCGAGGCCCGGGGCCGCGCGCGCGCGCCCGCTCCCGAAGCGCGCCGAGAGGGGGGAGCTTGGGCGTCACGTAACGGGGGGATCATGAATGGGGGTGTGGCGAGGGTGGTCCGAAAAGGTACCCCAACGGTACCTAAACGAGCCCCCCGGGGCTCCAGAGGGGCCCGAAAAGGGCAGGAAAGGGGACCGTTTCTGACCCCCCCCATCAATGACCCCCCCATCAAGCCACGCCCAGGGAGCGCTGCACGCGGGGGGGGGGGGGGCGGAGCGGGCCTCCCCCGCCACCTCCAGCTTCCATTCTGGCCGCCCGAGATGGGTACGGAAAGAATGGGCACAAGGCCCAACCGCAGTGCCTGTTCCTTTTGGACCGGATTCGCGGTCCACGCCGCCGCGGCCCGTGTCCATTCGAGGCAGAGGGCCGCCTGCCCAACGGCGGCCGCTGCTGGTTTGGGGCAAAATTTGCTGTCGGGCACTGTACTCATTTGTTCGGTACCCAAATCCGTACCTTCCGACCTCTGCGGAAGGCGCGGAAGGTGATGCATTGAAGCTCTTGAAAGCCTCAGGAAGCGCAAGAGAACTATAAAGCGCACGATCGTGGAAGGTCAGCACGGAAGGTCTGGAAGAAGGAGGGCGAGGGCCCTGCTTGACTCGGAGGCGGCGATGGGGACGAAAGTAGCCCAGGGCCGTGTGGGCCCCGGAAACGGCAGGGCCGTGTTTTCCACCGTTGCCAAAAAATGCCCCTTGAAATTGGAAGCGGCAAAAGCACGGCGACCGGAGACGGCAAAAAGACGGCTCCAGGATTGGAACCGGAGCCAGAACTGGTCAAAAAACGGCGACGGAACCGGTAAAACAACGGCGTCGGCACCGGCAACAAAAACGGCAAAACGGAACCGGTAAAAACGGCCCTGCCGTTTCCAGGGCCCACTAAGGCCCAGGGGCGGGGATGACACGCATTCGCCCGGGAGCCTCGCCGAAGGCATGGACCACGGGCGCGCCCCTGGATACATGTATGCTGCTCTCCCCTGGGCTATTCGCCCCCATCGTCGCCCCCGATGGGCCCAAGAAGTCGGCGGTGGGCGAGGGGGGGAAGCGAGGAGGAGAAGGCCTTCTCAGGAGGGGGCTGGGCTGCGCAGAAGCCCTCGTGCCCTCCGCGAGGTTTCCTGCGTCGCTGGGGAAGGCTTTCGGGAAAACTTCTCAGAAGGCTGGGGGACTTCCGAGCCTTCTGAGGAGGCGCGCCCCTTTTCACTTCCCTTCCTCGCTCGCCGCCGAAAAAAAAGGTGTCCAGCGGAACGGGGGTGATCTGGGGCGTGCGACACCTTCAAGACCGCACATGTATTGCTGGATCTTCGCGTGCAGTACATTAGTTACAAGACGATGCAATACGACTCTCTGGCGCAGCACATGTGCAGCACAGCTGCCCAAGACCTGTTGCACAGCCCCCTTTCAGCCGGAACCCCTTTTTGGGGTCAACCAGAGAGGGGGGGGAGGGAGGGCCTGGCCAGGGAGGCCTGCAGTCAAGACGCTGAAGTGAGGAGCAGTTTGTCGGAGGTGGACAGAACCCCCAACAGTGACACGTCGATTAGTGAATTGTCAGTTTTCGGTTCTCGAGAGGGCGCCGTGGCCGTTATTTTCCAGGCTTGCGCCCGCCAGGTTTGGGCCTCGGGTCGTTTTCACTTTACCAGGTTTTACTAAAGGGAGGTCTGTCCATCCCCGAGTTTGGGATCTCCATGCCTGTTCCTCCAGCCCTCCTCGTGAACGACGGCTGTTTGGGGGCCTACAGGGGGATCCGTTCTTTGTGTAGCGTTCCGCATGTCAGCGGCCCGACGGCATGAAACTGGCCTGAGCCGCAAGTCCCCCCCTCCACTTCCTCTTCTCAGGCGCAAGTCATCGTCGAATCCCCAGAAGATATGGGAAAATATGGGAAGTGGGGGGGAAGACGAAAACCTAGAAAAAAATGGAAAGTATGGGGAGTCCTCTTATTTGTGTGTATTTATGTGTGTGTCCCTGGGCCCCTTCCTTTTCCTCCTTTGAGCGATGTTGTCCGCGAGGCGCCTCCACAGGAGTGGTGCCTGCCCGCGTGAACTGTCCCACACCTTCTCCTCTCCTTCGGAGATTGGTGAACCTCCTACTCGGCCACGTCGATGAGCGAATTGGCCGTTTTCGGTTCGCGAGGGCGTCGCGGCCGTCATTGTTTGCGGGTCCAGGCCCGTCGGTTTCGATTCCGGGCCGTTTTCGTTCCACCGCCGATGTTTCAGTCCACGATCTCCTCCACGGGCGGGCACGCTCCAAGCTGTGCTATGGAACGGAGAGGGGTCGACGTTTACCAGCCTCGAACGTATCCATATCCCTAAGATTGACACGCCAAAAGGCGATGACAATCTTAGGGATTCGCCCTCAAAAAGTAAGGGAATCCCTAAGATTGGCATCATGATGAGGAGGTGCCCAGCACAGGGATAGGGATATGTTCCAGGCTGGTAAGACGTCGGGGGTTAGGCCAAGTTGGGGATTGCCCTCCTCTCGGGTGCCACAGCGCCAGGGGTGGCCCAGCGCCGAGCCGAGAAGCCCGCGCGGAGCTCCGCGAGTTTGCGCGCATGCAGTTCGTGCCTCGTCTCTGCGCGCAGGTGCCTCCCTGCCTGTGCTGCCCCCCGCTGCGCTCCGGACGAAAGCAGCGTTCCCGAGGGGAGGTGATGGCTGCGCGCGCGCCCTCCCACTGGAGCCCGAACCGGCACTGGAGTTCGGCGGCAGGCGAGCGGGGAGGTGAGAAGGAGAGGGCCTTCTCAGAAGGCGGCAGGACTTCTCGGAAGCCCTCGCGCCTTCTGAGAAGTTCTCTGCGTCTTGGGGGAAGGCTCAGAAAACATGTCTCAGGAGGCCGGGGGACTTCCGAGCCTTCTGAGAAGGGATTTTTCTCCTGCTCCCTCCCCCATGGGCTCGCTGCCGAGGAGGGAGAAGAGAGGGAGCGTGAGGGAGGGAGTCGCCACGGGGGAAGCGGGTCCGCGGACAAAGACGGGTCCGGAGGCTCCTCGCCGTTTTGGGGGGCCCCTCGGGGCCCCTTGGAGCCGTCAGGAGACGGCTCGGGATGATAAACTCGTCTTGAGGGAAGGCACCAGGGACCCGTTCCCCTGAGGGCCTGTTTCCCCCGTGCTAGCCAGAGTGAGGGAGGGAGGGAGGGAGGGAGGAAGGAATCGAGTAGAGTGGACCTATCGCGACGCGGAGTAACACGACCCAGCCACCACCCAAAAGCCGTCTTGTCGGGTTTGATTCGGCTGACGCCCGCTGATCACGAAGGAGGGTGCTCGATTCTCGCATCGGCTTCCGCCGCCTCGGGACGGGGAGGAGGTGGAGACCGAGTTGGAGGGACTCCCCGTCCTTGCCCTCGCCCTCCCTGAGGCTGGGGAGGCGGGGAGGACGAATGGGGGCCTGGCCGAGGTGGGTCTCCCGGTGGAGACCGAGGTGGAGGGCGAGGAGGGACTCCCCGTCCTTGCCCTCGCCCTCCTTGAGGCTGGGGATGCGGGGAGGACGAAGGGGTCGGGAGCCCCGAGACGGGGGTCAATGCAAAGAGGAGTCAGTCAGAACGCCAGGTCTTGCAGAATCCTGCAGAGCCATTGCTACATTGACCCTGGCCAGGTTGCAGGATCCTGCAGGATCCTGCAGGGCCCGGCTGACCCAGGTTTAGACTGACCCGGGTCAGTAGCCCCCCCGAAGGGGGTGCAGAGGGACGGGCGGAGAGAGGGGGAGGGGGGGCAGGGGGGCATGGGGGAGCGAGAGAGCTGGGGACGGGCTCGCGCACTGTGAAACTCCAGGGGCGTGCGGAAGGAGGAGGAGGAGGAGAGCCAGCGCCGACTTGCGAAAGTTTGACCGCCATGTCGACATTTTGCTAGGGGGGGAGGAGGAGGAGGAGGAGGAGGAGGAGGAGGAGGAGGAGGAGGAGGAGGAGGAGGAGGAGGAGAAGAAGGGCTTGGCCGTGGCGGCCGGGCCCACCCCGCGGGCCCGCCCTCGCACTGCCCGCGGAGGTGTCGAAGACCGGGGACGCGCGCGTGGGCCTCGTGGGCTTCCCCTCTGTCGGCAAGTCCACGCTGCTGAACAAGATGACAGGCCTCCTGCTTCAACTTCCTCCTTCTCAGGAGGGAAGAAACACGCAGACACAGTGAATCGTCGATCCCCCAGGAAACATGGAAAGATATATGGGAAGTGGGGGGGAAGCCCCCCAAAAACCCAGAAAATATGGGAAAATATAGGGGAATCCGGTTATTAGTGTCTACGGTCAACGCGCCTAGTAAGGACGCGCGCCTTTATCCAGGGTGCCCTTGTGTCCTTGCCTCTGCGGCCCGTCCTTTGCCGTTTTCACTGGTCGCCCGCCGCCCACAAAATCTTAACTTCGGTCTCCAAGGGTCTTGCGTCCCTACCATTCGTCCTTAATATACGTTTGACTGTATTTGTTTGTGTGTCCCAGGGTCAACTTCCAACTTCCTCCTCCTCTTCCCCTAGAGGTCCACGGGAGCCTCTGTGGAAAGTCTACACGGGCCCAGACGAGAGCGAGCCGCCATTGTTGATTGCCGTTCTCCCGCTGCTTCTTCCAGAGACGCCCGCGTCGACCGACGTCGTTGCGGCTTGATCCGCCAGATTCCAATGTCAAAGGAGACCACTCGAACCATCTGCCCACATAAAAATCTGGATCCCCAAGCACCTTCGGACGGGTGGAAGAAGAAGGCAGGAAGGGGAGAGGCGAGTTAGGAAAGGGAGATATATGTGTATATATATATATACATATAGAGAGAGAAGGAGAGAGAGAGAGAGAAAAGGAGAGAGAGGGAGAGAGAACAAGCAAGATCCTTTGCAGGCATGGAGAGGTAAACCTCCCCGTGGGGCGCGCAGGGGAAAGAAAGGTTCCGCAAAGCGGCCAACACGCATCGATCCTCGACCCCTGGGGGGCGGGAGAGGGTCGGGCCAGGCCTGTCGGCCTGGCGCCAGACGCCAGGAAGCCGAGTTCCTCCCTCCCCCTCCCCCTCCTCCTCCTCCTCCTCCTCCTCCTCCTCCTCCTCCTCCTCCTCCTCCTCCTCCTCCTCCTCCTCCTCCTCCCACGACCGCCTGCGAGCCCCACGCCTGCGGGTCCGGTTGGCGCTTGGCTATCGGACACCCCCGTGGGGGGTTTGCCTGGCTGCAGGCGTCCCTAGAATTCTGGACGTTTCGCGAGCCCTCACTGGCCCATCCGCAAACGATGCCCAGGAGAGTTACCCTGATCAGGTAAGCGTAGCAGTATGGAGTAGAAAAGAAGGGGAAGAGGTGCTCTTCTTCGCTCTGGGAGCTTCTTGGAGCCTCCTTGCGGACATTCAGGGCCCTCTTGGGGCCATTGTGGACCCTTATGGGGCTCTTTCGGCTCTCTTTGCCTCTTGAGGCAATCTTGGAGGCCATCGATAAGAAAAGGGGGCCGCATTTCTGAAGGTCCACCCGTCTCGGGGGCCGAACAAATATATAGTGTGCCTTTCTTGGGGCGCTTCTGTAGTCATCCTTGAGCTCTCTTGGAGCTAGTGAGCCTTACTGGAGATATCTTGAGGCATCAGAAGCCCATCGGAAGCGAAAAGGGAAGTTTGTATCAAGTTGTGATTGTTGGAAGGGTTTGGGCCTCTCGGGGGCGTCCTTCGGAGGCCCCGTGGCTACTTTGACCCGTCTTTGGGTGGTTTGGAGGCATGTTGGGCTTTATTGATCCCTCTTGGAGGCCATAATGGTGTTTCCGAGGCCCTCCTGGGGCAACCTTTGGCCTAAAAGGGCTCCAAACTCTTTAAGCCACCTACGCCCAGAGGGCTGGTGGCATTCTCCCGCAAGTGTTTCAGATAGCTGGCCTGCAGGGGGCAAGGCTCACGTGTGGCTGTGCAGCACGAGGGGGAGGTCCTGGGTCGCTGCTTTCGTGCTCCCATGGCCTGTCCCGGCCCAGAGGCCGTCAAGACACGGCCAGGATGGGAAGTCGTTCCCAGGGAGATCCCCAGGAGCCAGGACCCGCTTCCGCCGTGCGGTGAGGGGTGAGAGAGGGCGAGCGTGTTTCGGGCTTGTGGCATCCTGGGGAGACGCTCGTCTTTCGTTTTTGTTCCCGCAGCTCGGGGCGGGTTTGTTCCCGCGTTCCAGGGCGGCTGACTCTCCGGGGCGATGCCATGTTGTCTCATGCTCCTCCTCGTGATCCTGCTGCACCTGCTTCTCCATTGCCGAATGTGTCGGTCGTGTGTTGAGGTGATTGCTCTTGGTGCCGTGGCGGGGGTGCTTGGACTTACAACACACAATCCGATTCCCCTGTCCCTCACGTGGTTGGATTTGCAACACACAATCCCTCGTCCCTCGAAATTCCCCTCCCCCCTGCACCCCCCCCCCCCAGGACAGAGTACGAGTACCTATGAGGTTAGAATGGCATCGCTTGCAGAGAGAGTGCGACGGCGAGAGGCTGTGCGACTCTCAGGTGCCTCGGCAGGGGGCGAACGCGGCAGGCTACGAAGTAAACGCCAAGCGCCGCCCTGCTGAGGGCGCCAGCCAGTCGTCACGAGACAGGTGAAAGGACCGAGGTCTTCGGATCTGGGCCAACCCCTCTCTCTCTTGACTCTCCCACCGTCGCCAGGGCAAGAGAGCGAGGTGGCGTCCTACGAGTTCACGACCCTCACGTGTGTGCCTGGCATCTTCTACCACAAGGGCGCCCAGGGGGCCTGGAGTCTCTGTCTCGCTCTCTCTTTCTCTCTCTCTCTCTCTCTCTCTCTCTCTGATTGGTGTTTCGGCAAGATCGCCCAGGAGGATCTCTCTCCGCGGTCGGTGTCGGGGCGAATGTCGCGATTTCTGAGGTCAGCGAGTCCGCTCTGGCCGACCCCCGGTTTGGGAGCTGCTCCGTGGCCGGCGCCAGGGTTCGTGATGTGGCCCCGGCCGCCCCCCGCTACCAGCCGCATCCGAGGCCCAGCCCCCGGCCTCGAGAATGCAGAAGCGCATCTTGCCCCATGGATGTTCGGGCCGGCTCTTGCTTCGGAGGCGGTGCACCTTTGTGTGCTTTGATCTGCACGAACGAAATGGGTACGGAAAGAATGGGCACAATGCCCAACAGCAGTTCCTCTTCATTTTGAACAGGACTCGCTGTCCGCGCCGCCGCGGCCTGTACCAATTCGAGACAGAAGGCCGCCTGCCCAACAGCGGCCGCCGTTGCTTTGGGACAACATTTGTTGTTGGGCATTGTACCCATCTTTTCCGTACCCATTTCGGGCGTCCAAATTTGATGTGCCCGCTGCTTGGTTCTCTTTCGCGAGTCCCCGCTGGTGTTGCGAGTGGGCGTCCTTGCAGTTCGACCAGGTTGGGCGTCGGATGTAGTTGCCGCCGCCGCGCGCACCGCTCCTCCAGGGCCACTCGGCAGAGGGTCGGCGTTGGTCTTCTCGGAGTGACGAACGGGCCGGGAGAGAGAAATGCAAAACGATAGCGCCAGCACGTAATGCGTAAGAGTCCGTGTTGGACTTGTGGAGACCAGCATGTCATGCATGCTCGCCTGTGTGAAGACATGTGCTCCTGCGCGTATGGGGAAGAGCTGTCTCGTGCTGTTCACAAGCACATGTGTTGATGCAGATCCGTCCTTGTTGGAAGAGGCCGTCTTCGACTGGGCGCCGCCGTGGGATCTGGGGACCTCGTGGCCGCGGTAGGGCGCACGGCCACAATGGCAGTGGGCTCAACCGGGGCCAGACGTCCCCCCCCCCCTCAAACCGGCGGGACAAGGCCCCTTTGGGTAGGAGTTTGGCCGAGGGAGGGGCAATCGTCTCACACGCGAATTCCTTCGGGCAAGAACTCGACTGTATGGGTAGACCCGCTCTCGTCCAGCAGCGGCCAGTGCAGTTCCACGGGTGTCCGTTTCGAGCATGTGGCCGAGAAGGCCCCGAAGCAGACTGTCACGATATGGCGACGGTGCGCTGCAGGGATGCCGGTGTGAGTTCGTAGGAGTGGTACCCTCTCTTTCTGTATTTTCTCTCGGCACCCTCTACGCGTTCTCCCATTGCCTGCTTACTTCCATCCATCACCCTCCTGTTCCTCCTCGTCCTGCTAATCATACTGATCCTCCTCCTCCTCCTCCTCCTCCTCCTCCTCCTCCTCCTCCTCCTCCTCCTCCTCCTCCTCCGCCTCCTCCCTCTGGAGGTGCTAAAGTCCAGCTTCTTGATCTGCCTGGAATCATCGAGGGCGCCAAGGATGGCAAGGGTCGTGGAAAGCAGGTTATCAGTACTGCGTATCTCGGAGACTACGTCATTCCCGCCAAAGCAGGAAAGGATGAAGAAAAAGCAGGGGGAATCAGAAGAACAGTGGTGAGAGGATGAAGCGAGCGGGGCAGGAGGAGGAGGAGGAGGAGTTTTGCGAGTGAGAGCAGCAGCAGAAGCACGAAGAGGAGGAGGACGCAGGGGGGCGACGAAAAGGGAGCGATGGCTCAGGGCAGGAGGAGGGGGCAGCGTGGTGGTGAAAAGGGGCAGCGACTTCGGACAGGAAGAGCGAGAGGAGGAAGAGGGGGAGGATGCATGAGAAGCATGGCTGGGCGTGGAAAGTTGAGGGGGCACACGAATACGCGGTGGACGGAGGATGGGTCAGGAACGGCTGCAGAGAGCAGGGGTGGCATTCGGAGCCGCGGTGTCTACCATCATACCGGAAACGGAGACACCCCCCAAAACGGCCTCGAGGGTTCTCCGGCCTAAAGGCCCCCAGTGCGCCCAAGGAGAGACCTGACATGACTCCCAGCAGGGCTCCGAGGCGCAACAAAACATAGGCTTCCCGTGAGAACTTCGATGTTTTAAATGTTCTCGCATTTCCGGGTTTCCAACACTCTAAGACACCAGAAGGCCCCGAAGACGGCGCCAGAGACCTCCAAAAGTGTTCAAGCCCACGTCCGATTGCGGATAGCCAGCTCCTTTCGGCGGCCCAAATGGCCCGGAGCCACTTGCAAGGCGGCCTCGATGGATCTCAGACGGCCCAAGAGGCGTCTGCAATGGCCCAAGAGGCTCCCAATCACCAAGAAATCTTGGAGAGGCAAAAGTCATTGATGCTCCAAAGGTGTTGCAAATGTTTCAGCATTCTTGTCTTTCTTAGCTTCTAACGCTCCAAGACAGCCCAGAGAGCCCCCAAAGTGGTCCCGAGATGGCGGATTCCCCACGTGCTACGTGCTCCGAGTTCGCCGATTTCTACCATGCGATCCCTAGCTCCAGCATCTGGTGGGACGTATCTGTGCTGTCCTCCAATTCGCTGCGCAACACGCACTCTAGTATCCCCCCTTGCGCCCCTTCTTGCCGGAGCCCGAGCCCGAGCCAAAAATCGAGCTCGAGCCAGAGCCCGAGCCCGAGCCCGAGCTCGAGCCCGAGCCCGCGCCAGAACTCGAGCCGGAGCCCGAACCCGGGCTCGAGCCCGAGCGCGAGCCAAAAGTCGAGCCCGAGCCCGAGTCCCCGCCAGGAGGAGGAGGAGGAGGAGGAGGAGGAGGAGGAGGAGGAGGAGGACCCCCTCCCCCTTCCTCCTGCCGCCCCTGCTGAGTATATCGCCAGGGCCGCCCGCCTCGTGCAGAGCTCGTGCTCCCGCGAGGGAGGAGGCAGCGGGCAGCTGCAGCCTCATCTGCATAGTCCTCGACGTGATGAAGTCGCTTGTGCACAAGCAGAAGATCGAGTACGAGCTCGAAGGCAGAGCCTCGAAAAAGATCCCGAGCCTCATGATAGAAAGGGGCGGTCACACCTCCCGGGCGAGCAGTGTGAGACCCCCCCCAGACCGGCCATGGCGGGGCGGCGTTGTGCCCAGACTCCCCGGAAGCTTTCCAGGACAGCTCGGATCGGACACCCCCCAAAAAATTATCCTGGCGAAGGACCCAACCATAAGCAATTGTTCGTAACGCGTTGTGGGTGCCGCTTTCGGTGGGGCTCCCTATGGGGCCACGAAGCGCTGCCGAGGGTGGGGGAAACGCATGCGAGAGCAGCCACTGGGGCCTTCGGTGGAGCTCCCATGGGGCCACGAAACGCTGCCCAGGGTGGGGGAAACGCATGCGAGAGCAACCACTGGGGCCTTCGGTGGAACTCCCTATGGGGCTACGAAACGCTGCCCAGGGCGGGGGAAACGCATGCGAGAGCAACCACTGGGGCCTTCGGTGGAGCTCCCTTCGGGGCCACGAAACGCTGCCCAGGGTGGGAGAAACGCATGCGAGAGAAACCACTGGGGCCTTCGGTGGAGCTCCCTATGGGGCCACGAAACGCTGCCCAGGGTGGGGGAAACGCATGCGAGGGCAACCACTGGGGCCTTCGGTGGAACTCCCTATGGGGCCACGAAGCGCTGCCCAGGGTGGGGGAAACGCATGCGAGAGCAACCACTGGGGCCTTCGGTGGAGCTCCCTATGGGGCTACGAAACGTTGCCCAGGGTGGGGGAAACGCATGCGAGAGCAACCACTGGGGCCTTCGGTGGAGCTCCCTTCGGGGCCACGAAACGCTGCCCAGGGTGTAGGAAACGCATGCGAGAGCAACCACTGGGGCCTTCGGTGGAGCTCCCTATGGGGCTACGAAACCGTGTCCAGGTTGGGGGAAACGCATGCGAGAGCAACCACTGGGGCCTTCGGTGGAGCTCCCTATGGGGCCACGAAGCGCTGCCCAGGGTGGGGAAACGCATGCGAAAGCAACCACTGGGGCCTTCGGTGGAGCTCCCTATGGGGCCACGAAGCGCTGCCCAGGGTGGGGAGAAACGCATGCGAGAGAAACCACTGGGGCCTTCGGTGGAGCTCCCTATGGGGCTACGAAACCGTGTCCAGGATGGGGGAAACGCATGTAAGAGCAACCATTGGGGCCTTCGGTGGAGCTCCCTGTGGGGCCACGAAACGCTGCCCAGGGTAGGGGAAACGCATGCGAGAGCAACCACTGGGGCCTTCGGTGGAGCTCCCTATGGGTCCACGAAACGCTGCCCAGGGTGGGGGAAACGCGTGCGAGAGCAACCACTGGGGCCTTCGGTGGAGCTCCCTATGGGGCTACGAAACGTTGCCCAGGGTGGTGGAAACGCATGCGAGAGCAACCATTGGCGGCCTTCGGTGGAGCTCCCTATGGGGCCACGAAACGCTGCCCAGGGTGGGGAAAACGCATGCGAGAGCAACCATGGGGCCACGAAACGCTGCCCAGGGTGGGGGAAACGCATGCGAGAGCAACCACTGGGGCCTTCGGTGGAGCTCCCTACGGGGCTACGAAACGTGTGAGAAGTGTGCCGAGAGCAAAGGCAAGGAGGGGGAGGAGGGAGGAGGGGGAGGAGGGAGGAGGGGGAGGAGGGAGGAGGGAGGAGGGAGGAGGGAGGAGGAGGAGGGAGGAGGGAGGAAGGAGGGGAGACGCGGGGCACCGTCTCTTCAAAACGAGGACCCAATACCACAGGATGGTTGGGAAATAGATCCACGTCCTTGGATCATGAAAGTCTGAGTACAGTCAGCCCGCATCGTGAGGACGGGCCTCCTTCCCAAGGGTACCCTCTGCATCCTTGCCCCCTCGGTCCATACTTGGCCACTCTCATTGGCCGCGCTCCGCTCAAAAATCTTCGAAATGGGCGCACAAGGCCCTTGCATCCTTATCGCGCACCCTTATGATACGGGCCGACTGTAGATGCGTGTTGCTGAGGTCCGCGCGAATTTCCTGGGAAGGCGTTGGACCCACCCTGGCGGCCCTTCCAGCGCCGCCTCTGGCGCGCCCCGCGCGCAGGTGGAGGGTGTCGAGCGCCAGCCCGGCGAAGCCTATGCGGACCCCCGAGAGTTGCTGTTCGTGTAGCTCTTAATCTAGAGACCCCCCTCCTCATAGAGCATGGGCCGATAGCTCGGACACATCATTGCCTCCAGCCCATCCTTAGCCATAGATCGGGTGTTTATAGAGGTGCCCCTGGCCCAAGGTGCCCCTAGCTTTTTGCTACATTTTGGAGCCTCTGGGGCCCTCTGGGCCTCGTGAGGTGTCCCCTGGAGGCCGTCTGGGCCATCCCGAGAATCCTGGGGGTACCTTGGGCCAGGGGCACTTCTAGCAACACCCGAATAAATCCTAGAGCTGCTCGACTGATAGCGTTGTAATCGTTCCCGCGTGGGCGTGCGTTCTTGCTGTGGGCTCTGGGCTGCGCCACCTCGTGCCCGCACCGTTTGCTGGTGCAGACAGTGTTGGCCAACGTTGCCGGGTCACGTGGCCTCCCGTGCCGTGCACGCGTGCCAGGCCAACGTCCCCTCTCGCTCGTCATCTCACATCGTCTCCGACGCGCTGCGGTGATGTGGTCCCCGTGGCTCACCAGCCGGTGCCTGTGCTCAAGGTGCCGTGCTCGCCGCTACCGGCCTCGAAGTAAGCAAGCGGGCATGTGTGTGTGGGGGGTGGGCCGTAGGCGACCCGAGGAGGAGGAGGAGGAGGAGGAGGAGGAGGAGGAGGAGGAGGAGGAGGAGGAGCAACAGAAGGAGGAGGAGGGGGAGGAGGAGGGGGAGGAGGAGGGAGGAGGAGGAGGAGGAGGAAGAGGAGGAGGAGGAGGAGGAGGAGAAGGAGCAGGAGGAGGATGAGGAGGAGGGGGAGGAGGAGGAGGATTAGGAGCAGCAGGAGGAGCAGCAGGAGGAGGAGGAGGAGGAGGGGGAGGGGGAGAAGGGGGAGGAGAGTGGGTCCGCTGTTGTCGTCGTCCGCAGGGTTCCGCCCATGCTGCCCGGGGCTCGGCCGTCCCAGCTTCACGTGGCCCTGTCGCGGGCCGCTCCCGTCGCCCCGAGGGCCCCGCCCCGCCCAGGGAGTCTCCCGGAGGCGTCTGCCTCGGGCACGCGTGGTGGCCCCGAGCAGTGGCGTGGCGGCCTGGCGTGCGCGTCGCCCCCGCCCGCCCCTCCGCCGTCCACTCCCCCGCCGCCCCAGCCTCCGCGTCTCCGCGCCGCGCGGCCGCGCGCGACGGCTCCGTGCGGCCGATGCGCGGGTGGGCTGGCGGCGGCACCGCAAAAAAACAACAACAAATAAAACGTCTTCCGCGCCTCCCCTCTCGCCGCGTGCCCCCCGCCCCCTCTTTCCGCGGGGAGCGTGGAGCCGCGGGCTCGGTGCCCGCTCACCGCTACCTTTCTATGACTTTCGAGCGCCAGGAGAAAAGTACCGAAACTCGAGGGTCTGCACGTGTCGTGCCCTGGGAGACACTCGTCAGGCACTGCTTCGACGGGTGCTCGAAATGATTTCTGGGATGTGGTCCTTACGTACGATGGGAGCAACATAACTCTACCTCGGACTGCTGCCCCGCCCGTGCGGTTGCGGCCATGCATGTGGCACTGCACCGATCGAGACGGAGGCCGATAGACCTGCAGAAGCTGCCGGCGGGGAGGCACCCAAGAGAGGGTGCAGCCGTCGCATGGCCTGCACGACGCCTTCTCCGATTCCACCTCCTCCGCCTCCTCTTGAGAGGTGCGCGAATGGCTCTCAAGTGTTCCCAGCACTGTTTCAGAGCCGGCTGAATCGGCAACGACGTGTTACTGAACACCCTGCGGACATCTGCATGATCCGTCAGGTTTGCGGCAGCCTTCTGCTCCGAAGGAGCGCCAGCCCACGGCACAGCATCCCGTCGCCGCCCTTCAGAACATTCTTTCTGGGGCCGGGCCAAGTGTCTGCACGAACGGAATGGACACGGAAAGAATGGGCACAATGCCCAACAGCAGTTCCTGTTCATTTTGGACAGGACTCGCTGTCCGGCCTGTGTGCATTCGAGACAGAAGGCCGCCTGCCCAACAGCGCCCGCTGTTGGTTTGGGACAACAGTTGTTGTTGGGCATTGTACCCATTCTTTCCGTACCCATTCCGGGCGTCCAAAAAGCGGAATGGAGCCAGCAAGGGACAGCAACCCCCCCCCACGCCACACGGGGAGCAATAGGGCCAACCCACGGGCAGGGGCCGCGGGGGCCGCACCGGAGGGCCACGCGGAGTGGAGGGGCGGGGGGGCTGCACACCCGCGGCGCACCGACGCTGCCGCCCCCCCGCTGCTCGGAGAGTCGAGAGGCCCCGTGGGCGGCGCCCCTCGGGCACGAGGGCGCGGCAGGCGCGCGAGTGCGCTCCGCCCCGCCGACCCCTCTCGGCTCTCGGGCGTTAAAGTCATCGCGCGGTTCCGCTGTTCTTCTGCATCCAACGCCAGCAATGAGAGTCTCTCCTGCTCGCATCTGTGGATGTGCCGACCCGGTCCGCTGCTCTTTCCCCGCCACAGGTCTGAGCGCATGGAGCTCTCGGGCGTTGCTGGAGGTGCCCCTGGGCCGAGGTGCGCCCAGGAGTCTCGGTGCAGGCTCCGGCGCTTGCAGGCGGGACCGGTGTTCGTGGCCGAACCAAGACTAGGGCATCGTGGTTCGCAATTCGTTCTGCGCGAGCTCGGCGTCACAGAGGTCGGATTCCCAACATCGCCGTTAACCAACATCGCCGTTAGCGCGGCCTTGGTCCGTCTTTGGGACGCCCCCCCTGTCCGTCTTCGGAGACGCCCCAAGAGCCCGAGGCAAGCTAGAAGAGCCTGGATCCTTGCCGAGCCGGCGCCTGCGATCAGGCCCCAGGCTGAAGCTTGCGGCAGAGTGAGTCGATCGAACCTGCCGAGCTTGCTCTGGAAACAAGCGCCGCCGCCCCAACGCAATGCCCGGGGGCGGTGTCCGAGTGCAGGCGAAGCAGCATCGGCTCGCCCCAGGGGGCTCTTCGGCGTGGCCCCAGGCCCGTCCCGGGCCGATCGCTCCTCCCCCCAGGGGGGCGTTGGTCCCAGGCTCGAAGCGGCACCTCCAACCCCTCACCCTCATCCGAGATTATGAAGCCTCCGTCACGGACTTTCGCTAGTTCCCGAGACAGTGCTTGCCCCAGGATCTCTGATTCGAGTGATTCCTTGAGCAGCGAGTGCCGTGAGGGCTTTCGGCTCTTGTACGGAGGTCGACCCTCAGTTGTTTAGAATGCGAACGAGATACCCCTTGCCGTGCCGTGACGAGGTTCTAGTTTGCAGAATGAGAAACAGTGACTGCGCAGTACCTGGTTGCCAGAAGACGAAACGTTGCCGCACCGCGTCTTGCCTGGTGGTCAGAGTGCGAGAAAGTTGCAGTGCCGACCATGTGTCTTCTCATGCAGCGTTGGTGATTTGGGGCCTCCATGCTGTTGTAATGGCGAACGAGTTGGCCCAACGTCTTCTTTTCCTGGCGGCCCAAGAAGTCACACCAAAGGGTCCTGGAGATAACGAACCCAGCCCGCGCACGGATTCCGGATATATATCTATATATGTATATATATATATATATATATATATATATACATATACATATATATATATACATATATATATGTGTGTATGTACATATATATATATGTATATATGTGCACATATATATATATATGTGTATATATATATGACCCTTTTGGGAAACAGGGCGGATGCACTCCGCCCGCAGAATCTCTACGCTTTGGGCGTGCCTTCCTCTTCTCCTGCCTCCGCCGCCGCCCCGGCCTCGCTCGCCTTCTTCCCCCTTTGGTGCCCAATCCGCGCTCCCTCTGCCCGACTGCCGTTCCGACCGCGCTGGCCCCGCCGCGCTCGAGCGGCCGACGTGGACCGCAGCCCCCTCCCCCCCACCCCCCTGAGGCCCCATCTCCGATGGAGATGGAGGGCCCGCCCCCGGTCTCCCCAGACGTGGTCGTCGCCACCCGCCGTGAGCCAAGAGGGCCAGACCTCAGCTATACGCCGACCCAGCGGAACCCCCTGGGCAGGCGGACTCCTCCCCGATGGACGTGGACGGCCCTCCCCCTCCTCCTCCCCTCCTCCTTCTCCTCCTCCTCCTCCTCCCTCCTCCTCCCTCCTCCTCCCCCCTCCTCCTCCTCCTCCTCCTCCTCCTCCTCCTCCTCCTCCTCCTCCCCCTCCTCCTCCTCCTCCTCCTCCTCCTCCTCCCCCGTGCCACTCCGACGCGGTAGCGTCCAGCAGCAGATGCCCCTGGCGGGCCGACGCCCATGGGGCGTGGCGTGTTGCGGGAGCGCGCGCCGGTGGCCCCACGACGCCCCGCCCCCCCGATGGACGTGAACGGCCCTCCCCCGTGCCGCTCCGACGCGGTAGCGTCCAGCAGCAGATACAGTCGGGGCCCTGAAGAAGGAACCCTTTTGGCTGGGGAGGGGCTCCGCGTTCCTTAAAGTGTTTGGCAGCTTGCCTCAGGCTCCCCTTATGTTTCCGATATGAAGTCGAAGTTTAACTTATGGGAGAAAATGGGCCTCGTTCCTTATTTTGGGGTCCCTCAGGTCAACGCCCCGACTGAAGCGTCCAGCAGCAGCTACCCCTGGCGGGCCGACGCCCATGGGGCTTGGCGTGTGCATTTTTCCTTCGGCGAGGACCATCGAGGAGCATCCTTGATCATTTGGCGAAAAAACCACGCACGAAACCGAAAAAAAAACAGGGAATGGTCGCGTCCAGCAGCAGCTACCCCCTGGCGGGCCGACGCCCCTGGGGCGTGGCGCGCTGCGGGAGCGCGCGCCGGTGGCCCCACGACGCCCCGCCCATGTGGGGGCCCCGTGGGGGCCTCCGGCGGTGAGCTGCCCGGGGGCGCTCCAGAGCGCAAGGGCCTCGCCGTCGATCAGCGAGCGCCCGGAGGAGGAGGAGGAGGAGGAGGAGGAGGAGGAGCAGGAGAGATCCTCCTCCTCCTCCTCCTCCTCCTCCTCCTCCTCCTCCTCCTCCTCCTCCTCCTCCTCCTCCTCCTCCTCAGAGAGCGCCCCCGACAGCGAAAAAGTTCATGTTGTACCGTTCTTCGCCCGTTAAGTCGAGGCTCCCGGCCCAGAGCAAGGGCCTCGCCGTCGATCAGCGAGCGAAGAAAGGTATAAGATAAACTGCTTCGCTGTCGGGGGCGCCTGTCTCTGGGCGGCTGGAAAGTTCATACCCCTACGGTGCCACCGTAAGGGGAAAGTTTATAGACTTTCCAGCCGCCCAGGGACAAGCGCCCCCGACAGCGAAAAAGTTCATGTTGTACCGTTCTTCGCCCGTTAAGTCGAGGCTCCCGGCCCAGAGCTCCAACGCCTTGACAAAGATCAAGACGGAGGTCTTCGCTGATCTTGCGGCCCCCATGCATGGGGGCCCTCGCCGGGCCTCGGGGCCGTCAAAGAACGACGCAGGATGAGAAGCCGGTCCCGGGGAGTGGGTCGAGGCTTCCGGGGTCCCCGCATTGAAAAAATCACGACGTCGGATCTCTGGGGAGGCGAGGAGCAGCAGGCAGACGGCGCGAAGGCCGGCGGGAGGCGGCGGAAGTAAGAGATGCGCCCCGAAGAGGTGGGCGCCTTGTTTGGGGGTTCGGGTTCGCCCGGAGAGCTGGCGACGAAGATCGGGCCAGACGAAAGGGGGGGATTGGGAAAGGGGGGGTTGGGAAATCTGCTGCATGCAGCTGGTTGCGGCCTCACCGAGGGGCCCATTCCTCGGTACGTAGCCGCCTCCGGCGCCGGGAGGCGCCGGGAAAATCAGCTGCGTGAGCTGATTCTCACGCCCCCCCCTTTGCTATCCCCCCCTTTCGCCCGACCCGAGAAGAGCCCCGCTCCCCCAGTTAAAACAGGGCTAGGATCGGGATAAATCGCTCCAGAGCGTTCCGGAGCGCTCTCAGAGCGTTCCGGAACGCTCTGGAGCGGCCGCGGCGCCCAATACATCCTCCAGACCCGCCGATTCTCAGAGATTTCGAGTTATCCCGATCCGATTTTGTCCCGATCTTCGCGTCGTTTTACCAGTGCTTCGTTGCCCCCGCGCGCGCGTCGGGGCTGCGGCGGTCGCTCGCAGGGGGGGCCCCGGCCTCTGTCGCCCACTTTTGTGGGGGGCTCACGCGCGGGTGCTGTGGCAAGCGGTAGCGTTTGGAGGGTGGTGTTATCTTCGGCAGTATCCTGTGCTCGATTCTCGCTGCTTCCCTTGACTTCCTGCTCGCGAATAGATTCTCGTCGCGAGGAAAGCGAGTGTGTTCGTGTGCTTGTGTGTGTTGTATTATGTGTGTTGTGTGTTGTGTGTTGCGTATGTGTGTGCTGTGTGTGTTGTGTGTTTTGGGTGCTGTGTGTTGTTCGTGCGTGTGTGTGTGTGTGCGTGTGCGTGACTGTGTGTGTGTGCGTGTGCGTGAGTGTGTGTGTGTGTGTGTGCGTGTGTGTGTGTGTGCGTGTGTGAGTGTGTGTGTGTGTGCGTGTATGTGTGCGTGTGTGTGTGTGTGCGGTTGTGTGTTTGCGTGTGTGAATTCGCGTGTCTGCGTGTATGTGTGTGTGTGTGTGCGTGTGTGTGAGCGTTGGTGTGCGTGCCTGTGTGATTGTGCGTGTGTGTACGTGTGTTTGCGTGTTTGTGCGTTTGTGCGTGCGTGTGTATGTGCGAGTGTGTGTGTGCGTGTGTGTGCGTGTGCGTGTGTGTGTGTGTGCATGTGCGAGTGTGTGTGTGTGTGCGTGTGTGTGTGTGCGTGTGTGTGTGTGTGGTCGTGTGTGTGCGTGCGTGTGTGTTCGCGAGTGCGTGCGTGTGTGTGTGCGTGTTGCGTGTATGTGTGTGTGCGTGTGTGTGCGTGTGTGTGTGCGCGTGTGTGTGTGTGCGTGTGTGTATGCGCGTGTGTGCGTGCGTGTGTGCGTGTGTATGGGCGTGTGTGTGTATGTGCGTGTGCGTGTGTGTGTGTGTGTTCAAGGATTGATCGATAGGCAGTGGTCGTCCTGTCTTCTCTCTCGGCGGAGGCTTCGGGATCAGGCTGAACAAGAAGCCTCCGCAAGTATCATTCAAGAAGAGGGACAAGGGCGGCATGGCTATTAGCGTCGCGCCCGGATACCAGTTGGTCGACTGCGACGAGGGACCATGTGTTTGGCCTCTCTCTCTCTCTCTCTCTCTCTCGTCTCCCCCTGTCTCTCTCTCTCTCTCTCTCTCTTGTCTCCCCCTGTCTCTCTCTCTCTCTCTCTTTCTGTCAGTTCTCTCTCGCGCTATCTCTCTCTCTCTCTCTCTTTATGTCTCTCTTTCCCTCTCACTCTCGCTCTCTCGTTTCGCCATTCACCTTGGCCCTCGTCACGCTCCCCTGGCCCGCTATTATTTCCCGTTACTTTCCATCTGTTGTTCGCTTCCCCGCTCTCCCTTGCCCTTCCCCCTTTCCCCGTCCGCGCCTACGTGCAGCAGCGGCCCTCAGAATCCGTCAAGGAGATCCTTAAGGAGTATCGAATCTTGAATTGCCAGATTCGGATCAACTGCAACGCCACCAGCGACGATACTTGGGGACTAGCGCCTTCCCGCCAACCCTGCAATCTCCAGAAGCTTTGGGGGGAGGGAGGAAGGGGGAAGGAGGAGGGAGTGCGAAGGATTAGTGGCGGTGGCCACTGCATAAGGAAAACCAGTCCCGAGCAAAGTAGCACACGACGACGACGGAGACGAGGCGGGCTTACGGGCCGCATCGACACGCTGATTCGGACGAGGGCTACTCGACCGCCAGGCCGCGGCTGCGGGCGCCTCGCTTCGCCTGTCGCCAGCTGCGGGACCCCCCGCCCCTGTGTCGATGGCCGGACGGGGAGGTCCTCGCCCCAGAGTCGGACAGTGGTTCCTCCTCGTGCGTGGGCGAGGATCCGTGTTGCTTTCAAAAGGGGCCGTAGATTGGGGAGAGAAGAATCTTTGGCCCCGCTTACGTTGGGAAAGCTCCAGGCCGCGCAAAGGCAAGTCCCTGTCCAGACGGGGCGTGCAATCGAGAACCCGGGGACGAGAGACATCCAGGACCTGAACCCCCCAGGGACAGGCTGAGTTGCTGGAGGTGATTATGTTTGGGGCCCCTAGGCCCTAGGCACAGCACAGCCGCCTGTGTGTAGGTGCGCGGCTCAAGCGGCCCTCCATCCGCACTCTGGTCGCCACAGTTGTGATGGGGCTTCCGAGGCAGCCCCTAAGGGATTTTTACACGTTTGAACGGCGTGTCGCAGGGAGGAGGAAGGAGGGAGGAGGGAGGAGGAGGAGGAGGAGGAGGAGGAGGAGGAGGAGGAGGAGGAGGAGGAGGAGGAGGAGGAGGGAGGAGGAGGGAGGAGGAGGAGGAGGAGGTCTGGTGTCTGGGGCCAATCGCCCATGGTGTGCCCTCTGCCCCCCTCGGTGGCGGTGGGGCGGTTTTGGCGGGCGCAGCTCGCCCCGGTCGCGGCCGCTGCCTCGGGGGTCCGGGGTCTCGCCAAGGGCGGGCCTCTGCCGGAGTTCCTGAGGAGGGAGAGAAGGAGGAGGAAGAGGAGGAGGAGGAGGAGGAGGAAGAGGAGGAGGAGGAGGAGGAGGGGCTCGATTCGATGCCGGGGCTGCAGCTCTCGAGGAGGTCTGATCGCGATCGCCAGCCTGCGGCGGCGCGACGCCCCCACCAAGGAGGCACCCGAGACAGCAAGCTGGCGAGGCCCATCGGGGCCCGGCACATCCAGGTCACCCCGAAATCCAGTGGCGTCACAGTGCGCAACGGGCCTCTCCAAGACCTCCACGGGGCTGCGGGCGAGCTGCCCTTGACCCAGGCGTCGGGCGGGCCGCGCAGCGCCGTCGTTGCCTTCGCGCCCTGCTCCCCGCCGCCCCTTGTCGACCCAGGGCGCAGGGCACCCCCCCTGAGGCGGGGCCTGTGCGAGGGAGCCTTCCTGCGCACCCGTCGCACGCGATGAGCTGGTGGCGCGTGGGGGCGGGCCCACGGAGCCCACGGAAGGAGCTGATGTTAGCTTGCTCTCGGCGCGGTGGCCTCGGCACGGCCCAGGAGTGCCAGTGGCCCCCACCAGGGCGGGCGCTGCGCACCCGAGGGCCCTCGAGAGGGGCCGAGCGCCTGGCCACGCCACGCTGGCTAGAGGTACTTGTTGTGGCACGTGGCTGCGGGAGCAGCGCGCAGCGCATCGTCTAACTGAACTGAGTATCCGACGCCCACGATCTCAGTTGGTTGTCTTCCCCCTGCCCCTGTCCGCCTGTCCGCCTGCCTTCGGGGCAACGCAGGTCTCGAGTAAGCCAGAACTCAGGCCTGCCGGTGCTTCTTGACGAGCGCGCCCTGGACTGTGACGGCCCGGTGTTCGTGGGATGTCTGCGGCGGGAGCTCGCGTCAAATTCCAGGTTGGGTCTCGTCCTCGTTATGACGGCCCCGTCAGGCCAACCCGAGCCCCCCGATACCCGAGTCTTACGTCTCCCCGATGCCTGCCTGCCTGGCTCCTTCCGCCCCGCTGGCCCTGGCATCCCGCCAGGGCTTCCGTCGCCGTCTGCCTGCTGCTCCTCGCCTCCCCAGAAATCCGATGTCGTGATTTTTTCAATGCGGGGTCCCCGGAAGTCTCGACCCGTTCCCCGGGACCGGTTTTTCATCCTGAGTAGTTTTTTTGACGGTCCCGAGGCCCGGCGAGGGCCCCCAGGGGCCGAGATATGGGAAAACCTCCGTCCTGATTTTTGTCAAGGCGTTGGATCTCTGGGTTCATGCAAGCCACGTGGCGCCATCCACAGCAGACCCCACGCGGGCGCCGACCGAGCTCACACCGAGCGACACCTCGGCGGACCCCGCCGGCGCACGGGGCGCCCGCGAGGGGCGCCCGAGCGGGCGCCCGTGCGGCGAGAGCCTGGACGGGCCCAGCGCCAGCGTTACGTCGGGCGTGTCCCCTTACAGGGGGATTGTCGACGAAAAACAGAGATCCCAGAGATCCAACGCCTTGAAAAAATCAAGACGGAGGTTTTTGTTGCAAATTTCGGCCCCTGGGGGCCCTCGCCGGGCCTCGGGACCGTCAAAAAACGACTCAGAATGAAAAACCGGTCCCGGGGAACGGGTCGAGATTTCCGGGGACCCCGCATTGAAAAAATCACGACATCGGATTTCTGGGAAGTCGGGCATGTCCCTCCTACAGGAGGACTGTCCAAACATAGTCAGAGGCAATCGCTGTCACCCGAGGCGGCCCAAGAGTGGGCGACGGGCGCGCCGTGTGGAGCAGGCTGGCCTTTCAGGAGAGCCAGGCAGATGTGCCGCAGATGCCGCAGATGCGTCAGCTCAGTGTAGCTCCACAGCTCCTCCTCTTCCTAGAGGCCATGCTCATGGACCTGGAATTCCGGTGCCCGCGATCCATTGGGTTCTTGCAGTTCAAGGTTGGCTACTCTACGCGGACGGCTGTTGGTGCTGACCCCACGGCCGACAAAACGCGTAGAGACAGGGCATGGGAATGAGTGCTATCGCCAACGTCAGCACATCGCTTCATCGGGTCATCTTGCACGGAGTTGTAGCCATACGAGGAAGTCCCGAAGTTGCCAGCGGTGGCGGTTATGGGCAGAAATTGGTCTGCGGTCCAAAGTCCAGTCTTTGCCGATCTCTCCTTCACCCAGCGATAGCGCTCGCCTCTCGCGCCCGAGAAGAGGCGCGACCACGCCGACCCATCCAGTGCCCGACCAGACTGGGCTGGCCAAGCCTCACACGCAGACCCTGACATTAAGTCGGGTCTGTCCCCCTACAGTGGGATTTCCTACGAAGAATAAAACATACCCCAAAAATAGTCCAAAAATAGTCTAGGGACTACTTTTTAGGATTTTTTACTTTTTGGGGGTATTTTTCGGGTATGTTTCATTTTTCGGCGCAAATCCCTCTGTAGGGGCACAGGCCCGACGTAACCCTGGCAGGAGCGGCAGAATTCGGGGGCGACGGACGGGGAGACCACCACCTGCAGCAGCCACAGGTGGTTTGCTGCGCCGACTGGAAGGCGCGCCCTCCCTCTGCGCCAGGTTTATGTCGGGCCTGTCCCCCTACAGGAGGATTTTCAACGACAAATAAATATACACCAAACATATTCCAAAAAGGTCAAAAAAAATAAAAAAATAGTCCCCAGACTATTTTTGGACCATGTTTTGATAATGCTTGGGGTATTGTTAATTTTTCGTCGAAACTCCCCCTGTAGGGGGACAGGCCCGACTTAACGCCAGGGGCCCCGCGCGTCCGCCGGCACGCCGTCCGCCCCCGCGGCCAGCGCGGCGGGAGCGCGGGGCGCGCCCGGAGGCCGAGAGCCCCCCGTGCGCGGCCGCCGCTGCGGGGGCGGCCGCGGGGGGGAGTGCGGAGCCGGGGTCGCGGGACACGGGGCTGGCGAAGCGGAGTGTGGATACGCGGCGTGAAAATTTGGACGCCCGACATGGGTACCGAAAGAATGGGTACGATGCCCAACAGCAGTTCCTGTTCATTCTGAACAGGACTCGCTGTCCGCGCCGCCGCGGCCTGTGTTCATTTGAGACAGAAGGCCGCCTGCCCAACAGCGGCCGCTGTTGATTCGGGACAACATTTGTTGTTGGGCATGTTGCCCATTCTTTCGGTACCCATTTCGGGTGTCCAAAGAAAACGACCACAGCCACTGTTTTTCTTTTGTTGCCGCCTTCCAGCCCGCAGAAAAAAAGCAGTGGTTGTGGTCGTTTTCGTTGAGCTTGGCGCCAGGGAAATGACCACAGCCACTGCTTCTTTTTCGGCCGGCTGGAAGGTGGCGCAAACAAGAAGCAGTGGTTGTGGTCATTTTCCCGTCCCGCAGTGGATTTCTCCCACTTCCGCTGCTCGTCTTATGATGTTCCAGCCTGCTTCAGCCGTGATCACGAGAAAGAAGTTCGAGCACCCAGAAAAAGACCGAAGCTCGACACGGTCTTCACGTGTCGGGCCCCGGGAGACACTCGTCCGACACTGTTTCGACACTGTTTCGACACTTCTCCGGGAGCTCGAAATGGTTTCTGGGACGCGGTCCTCAAGAACGACGGGAGCAACAGAATGCTCGTCCTCTATTTCTACCTCCTTCGCGTCCCTGGTTTCATCCCCTCCCTGTGGTCTGAGGTTTGCGCAGGCGTGCGGTCCTTCTGCAGCTGGCATGGGCGTCTCGCAGGTGGCTGCAGTCGTCAGGGCCTGGCGGAGCGGAACGGGGAAGGAGCCTCGCTGAGGCGCGGGGGACGAGACGAACGGCAAATGATTTTTAGTCTCCGGTTCGGGTTTCGTTTACGCGGGTAGTTCTGTGGCTTCATTCTCCTGGACATCCAGAGACTCACACGAATGGGCTAGTCCAGCAGTCTGGAGCCGGCGGATATCATCGACACGATAGAAGGCAGATCAGTCGATGCGTTCTTCTAGCGCGGAGGATAAGTCAAATGGGTATGGGCGCTTGTTTCATATATTCCATCGTTGTGCATTGTTCTCTCGTGCGTGAGTTCCTGTCCGTGTTGCCGCGCTGTCTCTTACTTGTGCGTGTGATTACCCAGGCGGTCTTAATTTCGTTGACGCCTAACAGATGCCTGCTCGGTTCACTGATAATTGAGAAAAGCATGATGTCGGATGATGATCACTTCATCGCATGTGCGGTGTGCATGCTGTTGCAATAGAGCGTTCGTGATGGACGCATGCTGTGGAGCACCTGGTTGTCCATCACGAGCTATGTGACAGCTGCAGGCAACCGCAAATATTGCCCGTGCCTGTACGTTATGAACAAGATCGATCAGATAACAATCGAGGATTGTCCTTGTTGGCTGGGGATGCGGTTGCTGTGCTGGTTACCTTGTACAGCCAACCCGCATGGTGAGGATGGGCAGCTTTCCCAAGGGTACCTGTGCATTCTTGCCCCTTTCGGCCAATCCTTGGCGGCTGACGCTCGCCAGCATCGTTCGAAAACCGTTAGCATGACCCTCCAATGCTCTTAAATCCTTACCGCGCATCCTTACGGGTTGGCTGTACGCCCCCTCATGCCATGCTATCATGATTGCGTCATGGTTTCGCGGAGACCCTCCCCCCTGCAGCACCTTCAGGCAAAAGAAAGCTTCGAAGTTGGCGTCCAAGGCCCTTGCATCCTTATCGCGCATCCTTACTGTACGGGTTGACTGTAGCTTCTTCTGCCCAGCATGTGATAGCACGTCGGCGGCGCACCGATGTACAACAATGTCGGAATCGATAATGTGGAGACCTGTTGGCCCCCTCCCGTTCCGCCGCAGCTTCGCTCACCCCTCCGCGTCGCTCCTTGCTCCCCGCATTGTCGGGCCCATCGCCCGAGGTGGGGGATGGATGCCGCGGCACCCGACGGAGAGGGCGTCGACCCCCTCCAGGGGGGGCAGGTCGGACAGCGGGGCCAAGGCTTTCCCAGTGAGGACGAGGGCAGGTCTACGCTCGGACCGAGGTATATTTGATCGAGGCCGGTTCGGGGAGGGTGTCCTGATCTTCTTCGTGTTTGTTGGATGTGTTTGTGTCGGACGACGCGAAGATCGGGACAAAATCGGATCGGGATAACTCGAAATCTCTGAGAATCGGCGGGTTTGGAGGATGTATTGGGCGCCGCGGCCGCTCCAGAGCGTTCCGGAACGCTCTGAGAGCGCTCAGGAACGCTCTGGAGCGATTTATCCCGATCGTAGCCTTGTTCTATTGTGCATCTTGGGGGAGGGTACCCTCGAATGTGCTTCAGTTTGGCCGTCGGAGGGTCTCATGCTCTTGAGGGATGTTCTTCTGTCTAGGTCTGGTTGCACATCTACACCGGGAAATCAGCCCACCTTGATCGAGTGGGATGCATCTCGCGGCTTGCTTCCAGTGCTGTCCACTGGTCGGGAATCCGATCAATTTGCACAGCTCAAGATGTGAGGTCGTATGATCGCGAACCTCGGGTGAGCTCGCTTAGATGCCTTGTACCCACCAAGTGCTTGCCGGCTGCAAAGTGAGGTTGCATGAAAGCAGCACGACCATTTGAGAAGGATAAGGAGGGGGCGCGGAAGAGGAGCAACAGCAGGATGCGAAGCGAAGAGTAGTTCGAGGAGGTGGTACCATGGTTTCGCTGGTCGCAGCATGGTCATCTGCACCAGCGTACCCCAGACGTTTGCCCCGTCCTTGGGCGAAGCGGCTTGTGCCGGTGCGCAGGAGTTCGGTTTCACGAGTGTATTTTCACATTCTTCCATTCCCGCGTTTCTTGTTCCTTGCATCGGCCAGCTGTGTCTGGCTCTGACTCAGGATTTGACGATGTGGATTCCCGTTGTGGACGAAGCTTCACTGCCTAATGATTTTTTTTTCGTCGTCCGTTAACTTCGCTTCCCACAAATGTGGTGTCACCGTAGCGTCAGAAGACAAAATGTGTGCTCACATTCGTAAATTTGGGACAGTCCTCGGGAGGAGGAGGACATCGATCAGTGAGCATGTATTATATTTGTTACGCTTGGGCGCATGTCTACAATCTATACCTGCCTCTTGAACGGATTGTTGCTCTTTCTTTGCGCTGTACATACTGTAGGGCAGGAGTTGGATATTATCGCCGACGTCCCGCACCACGTCCCTATTTGTGCCCACCACGAATGGTGCTCACATGCATTGAGAGTGTTGTATAATGATGTGCATGTGCCCGAGGAGATTGAGTGTGCTTCATCAGTAGTATCCAATCCAAGGGAACTTAGAGACATCGTAACACGGCATGGTGTTGATCCTCAGCGGCTCTTTATTGGCCAGGTTCAGAACAATCAATCGAAGCTGCGTGTGAAAATAATATGTCTGCTTGCGAATCTAGGACAAGGGATGGCGAGACGAATCACAGTTTGGACAAGTGCGGGGTAGGGAGAGTGGGAGGAGATTAATTGCGTGACAGTGGTGGGAAATGTCGGGATCGCATGTGATAGCACGTCTCTCGTCGCA
>CAUYUJ010014517.1:274060-289060 GCA_963575745.1 Prorocentrum cordatum
TATTCTGGCCTGCGTATGGCACCACTCCTCCCACGAACCCACGAAAGTGGCGACAGCTTCACAGTTCGCTGCCCGCAACGACGGCGAGGACTCATTCTGACCTGTCCCAGGAACTCATGTAAACGGCAACAATTTCGCAATTCGAAGCCCCTTTGGGCGGCCAGGCTTCATTCTGATCGATGTAGGGCGTCACGCCGCTGGCCCCCCCCCGGGGTCCACAAACGTGTCGACAGGTTCGCAATTCGCAGCCCCCAGAGAGGGCGATGTCTCGTTCTGATCCGCGTAGCCTCACGAACGTGACCCAAGACTTTGCTCCAAAGTGTGTGTTTGGATTGTTTGTTTGACAGGTATGGTGGAGGGGGCGCATCGGGTTGGCCGAACAGGCGAGAACGCAAACATGTGTTAAAAACGCAGGGAAACCATTTTTTAGAGGGGGCCTCTTGGAGGCCTCTTGGGGCGCCTTGGAAGCCTCCTGCGCCATCTTGAGACCATCTTGGGCGTCTTGGCCGCCCAGGGCCCCCGCGGGAGTGTTGCCAGTGCGCGCAACGAGGTGCGGACAGGAGGTGGGGGGTCCCTTACAAGATTGTAGAAAGTTTGCCAGATAGCACTTGGCATTATACCACGCCTCGACGTGCCAAGGGGCACGGTGGCTCATCATACAAATGAGCGTGCTAACATTAGTAATAATAGCACTTATCGTAGCGACGACGAAACACGATTCTGAAGATGATCATTTACCACAATCATAGGATTAGCATGTTCATGGTCATTCGTATTAGTATGAGTAGTATGACTATTAGTGGCATCATTAATACTCGTTGTATCGATCATACCATTATTAGTATCATCACCCGTATGTGTTTATTATTAACATTGATGCTGTTGTTGGTATCGATATGCACATATAACAGGCATGAACAGTCATGCCGGATGACGCTGATGCGAAGTGCACTGGTGGACAGCTACCTTATACAGTGCTGCGCAGCGGTTGCCGTCGCAGCAACAGCGGAAGGAAGTTGAGGAGGAGGAGGCAATGAGGAACACCACGAACGTGGCGACAGTTTCGCAGTTCGCGGCCCACAGGGACGGCGAGGCTTCAGTCTGGGTTGCGTATGACACCACTCAGCTGGGCCTCACAGAAGCTCACGAAAGTGGCGACAGCTTCGCAGTTCGCAGCCCCCAGGGACGGCGAGGCCTCATGCTGCTTGGTCTGCGTATGACACCACTCCTTTGGGCCTCCCAGGAGCCGACGAAAGTGGTGGCAGTGTCGCAGCTCTCAGCCCCCAGGGACGTTGGACACAACCCCGCTGGGTCCTCCCAGGACGCAACCCTCAGGGACAGCGAGGCCTCACTCTGGTCTGCGTATGACACAAGTCCGCTGGGCCCCGCAGGAACCCACGAAAGTGCCGACAGTTCCGCAGTTCGCGGCCCACAGGGACGGCGAGGCCTCCTTCTGGTTTGCGTCTGACGCCACTGCGTTGGGCCTCCCAGGAGCTCCCGAAAGAGGCGTCAGTTTCACAGTCCTCGGCCCCCAGGGATCGCGAGCCCTCATTCTAGCCTGCGTATGACACCCTCCTACCAGGACGACCCGAATGTGGCGACAGTTTCGCAGTTCGCAATGCCCAGGGACGGCGAGGCCCCATTCTGATTTGCGTATGCCACCGCTCCGCTGAGCCTCCCAGGAGCCCCCGAGAGTGGCGACAGTTTCGCAGCTCGCGGCTCCCAGGGAGGGCGAGGCTCATTCTGGTATGTGTATAACGCCACCCTGCTGGGCCTCCCAGAAGCCCCCGAACGTGCAGTTCGCAGCCCCCAAGAGGGCCTCCAGATTGACACCAGACCGCGCACAAGGGCCCCCGGAGGGGCGCAAGGTGGCCAAGAGATCCAAGATTGCCCCAAGAATGCCCAAGATGGGCCCAAGACATCCCCAGTACGGCCCCACGAGGCCCCCAAGGTGGCCCCAAGGCAGCCCAAGAGGCCCCCAAACCGGCCCAAGGAACTTCCAAGATGGCCCAGGAGGCCCCCAAGACGGGTCCAAACTGGCCCACAACACCCCGAAGATCGCGCTTTTAGCGAGCCTCCAAGAGGTTCCAAGACGGCCCAAAGACGGCTGGAGGTGGCCCAGAAGCTCTTCAATAATGCACCCGGGAAGCCAAAATCATCGAACTTGAAGCCCTGCTGGTGCGATCCAGAAGGGTTTTCAGGCCTTTGTTGCACCAGGATTCGGCCCCATCTGCTTGGCAACGAGGAGCAGGGCGGCCTTCGGTGCACCGTGGTTCGGCCCTGGTGGTCTGTACTTCGGAGCTAGACTCGGGCACCCCTCTTCTTTGTTCACCTCCTCCTCCTCCTCCTCCTGTCCCAAGGCGGATCCAGAGAAGCGCAAGACGCGTTGAAGCCCGCAAGACCCCCCTACACTTCGCAGGGGTCCCCAAATTACATTGCCGCAAGTCCCACTTCCAACCCCGAAGGAGTTCCAGAATCGCCCCTTCATTCCTGATTGGCGACTTGCGATGCGAGTTCCTTGGGCGCGGCTAGAACATGAACGCGCACGAAGAGCGCGCGCGGTTCTAGTAGAGTTTATGTGCGCACAGGAATGTACTTATCTACCCTCGCAAGTCAGCACCCCTTCGTCGGGCCCTGTCCTCCGCGAGGGAAGCATGTGCAGAGGAAGGGGGGAGCCGTGAGCGGGGCGTGCCCGTGGGGGCCGCCCGACTTCTGCGACCTCCCACTGGGGCCGCCGCGCAAGCTGGAAGGGGGGAGGGCGGTGGTGGAGGACGGGGCGGGGAGGGAACGAAACACACAGACACAACGAATCTTCGATTGCCCAGAAGATATTGGGAAAAAATGGGAAGTGGGGGGGGAGACAGAAGCCAAGAAAGTACATACGAAGAGATTGGGAATCCTCTTATTTGTGTGTATTTCTTTGTGTGTCCCAGGACCCCTCCAGACGGGGCGGGGAGGGAGGGAAAATATATACGAAGATATTGGGGATCCTCTTATTTGTGTGCATTTTTTTGTGTGTCCCAGGGCCCCTGGTGGTGGGGGAGGGCGGGGGGCAAGGGCCGCGGGATGCTCCAGCCCTCCTCCCACCCCACGGGCACCGCGGCTTCTCTCTGCTGCTGCGGCCGCGCCCGGCGGGGTCCCCGAGCCCCCCCTTCTCGGGCGCCCGCGGGCCCCCCCCCGGGGGGGGCAGCCGCGAGGCCGCGCAGGCATCCTCGGGAGGAGGACGAGCTCGGCATCCCCGCCTGCGACGACGGCGAGGGCGGCGAGGGCAACGAGGACGAAAACGACGACGAGGACCCGACGACGACGACGACGACGACGGCGACGGCGACGGCGACGTCGACGACGGCGGCGGCGGCGGTGGCGGCGGGGACGACGACGGCGAGGGCGAGGGCGAGGACGAGGGCGAGGGCGGGGCCAGGACGTGTTCGACGACGACGACGACGAGGAGGACGAGCTCGACGAGGAGGAGGTCGACGACGACGGCGAGGTCGACGGCGCGGCCTGGCTCCCGCAATCCTCGCGCCCGCCCCCGGGGCTACAGTGCAGCCCCAGCGGCTGCCCATCCCAGGCTGTTCGGCATGTCCGCGCCCTTGTCCCAGCCTTCCCTCCCCAGACCCTCTCGGGTAATTTAAAAAAGTCGGGACCGTCAATGAACGACTCGGGATGAAGAACCGCTCCTGGGGAATGGGCCGAAACAGCTGGGGGTCCACGTCATGGCAAGTCATGACGTCGGGTGTCGGGGTCCGCCCGCAGGTCAGATCCCGGATTACACTGCGCCCGTCATCTTGCCGGCGGAAAACAACTCCATGGAGGACCTCGTGCCGCTTTGTGCCCAGATGCAACAGAAGCGGACGCCTCACGTGCCTCGTTCTCCCCGTGTGAGTCCCACTCCCCCTGGATGACCCCTCTGGGACTCAATAACTGGATGGGCCTCTGGATTACCTTTGAGTCGGGCCTGTCCCTCGAAAGGTGGAATATTCAAAAATAGAAAATATTGTCGGGTGACTATCGTTGGGGTATTTTTTTACATTTTGGGAGCATGTTTTTAGTATTTCCCATTTTTCGTCGACAATCCCCCTGTAGGGGGACACGCCCGACTTGAGATTACCTTCGGGGGTGAGGGAGCGGGGGCGGGGAGAGGCAGGAGGCACGAGGGAGAGAGGGCGGGAGGGAGAGAGGGGGGGGGCAGGAGGCAGGAGGGCGGAAGGAGAAGCAGGGGAGGGGGAAGCGAGCCGCGAGAGGAGAGGGGACGCGGGAGGCCCGGAGGGAGGGAGGGGGAGCCCCACCGGCGGGCAGGAGGGAGGCGGCCGGCAGACGCGCACGCGAGGGGGGGGGGGCGTGGTCCTCTTGGCATCGCTCGGGCGCGTGCACTCTCTGCTCTCGGCGAGGACCACCGAGGAGCACCCTGGACCATCTCGCGACAAAAGAGCGCACGAAGCTCGGGCAGGAGGAGGAAGAAGAGGACGAGGAGGAGGAGGAGGAGGAGGAGGAGGAAGAGGAGGAGGAGGAGGAGGAGGAGGAGGAGGAGGACGACGACGAGGAGGAGGAGGACGAGGAGGACGAGGAGGAGGAGAAGGAGGAGGAGGAGGAGGAGGAGAGGGAAAAGGAGGAGGAGGAGGATCTAGGCCTCCTAGATGGGGTCGGAGCAGATGGGGTCGGAGGATCGCACCGCATCGGCGATGCAGCGGCGGTGCAGCGGCGATGCGGCTCGATGTGGGGCCCGATTTTCTCCACGCCGACATCGCCGATGCATCGCCGATGCCGCCATCGCCTCGCCGATGCATCGGCGATGTATCGGCGATGCGGCTTTATCCTCCGACCCCATCTACTCGGACCCCATCTAGGAGGCCTCTAGAGGAGGCGGAGGAGGAAGAGGAGGAGGAGGAGGAGGAGGAGGAAGAGGAGGAAGAGGAGGAGGAGGAGGAGGAGGAGGAGGTCCGTAGCCATTTTGGCTCAAGTCGTCGCCGTTTGGGAACTTGGTACCCCCCGCCTCAAGACGCCCCGCCAGGAGGGGCCCGAAGAGGTCGAGTAGGTGCCTGCCCAGGCCGACCTCGGTCTTTGACTTTGAGGCATCCGAAGCAATATTCTCAGCTCAAGCATTTTGCAATGGGCGGGAAGCATGAGGACTTGGCAGCGCAGTTGGACGCAGCTCCGACCTTCCCGTCGCAGGAGATGGTTTCTTCTGGTCGGCGTGTGGCTGCTCGTACTGGCGGAGATATTGATGCATTGCGAGAACACATGGAGTAAACCAAGAGAGCGATGGACACCGCAGTCCGAAGCCTGCAAGCTCAAGTCGCCACGATCAACAATGGACTCGCCAACTTGTCCAACCAGGTCACCTCGTCCTTCGAGGCTATTCAAAAGCAGGTGGAGGTGCGGATTGCCACAGTCGAAGGGACGGTCAACCAGCACACATCAGAGATCAACAGCCTCAAGATGCAAATCTCAAGGCTCCAAACCCTCCTCGGTGATATTCAATCAGAGAGACCCACACCGAAACCGATCGACCAGTCGTTCAACCGCGAGATCGACCCGTCCATTTTGGCCATCCGATCACGCAACGTCATTCCGAAGCAGAATATGCTCAACGCGCTCAAGCCCTGGCTCGAGCGGAACAATCTCGCGGAATCTGACTTTGTTATCGAGGGGGACCCCGCCAGTAAGAAGTTCTCGATCAGAATTGGAGGCAGCCGCAGCTACGCTGAACGCAAGGTGGCACAATGTATGTCGAGCCTCAAGCGGACAGATGGGCAGTACGAAAGGTTTGCAGCTCTCGACGTGGACGGACAACACTCCGAGCTCTTCATCTCGGGTGACAAGAACAGCTGCATGGTGCGCAGGGAATTGGCACTCAAAAAAGCCAGGCTCACGTTCACACGGCTCTATCCCAACATCAAGATCTTCGGAGACAAAAACAAAGGAGAACTTAGCCATATGTGGAAGCCGATACTCAAAGTGGAGGCTCGCCCAGGAGATGACCCACCAGTCGTGCACTTCGCCGCCGCGAACCTGCAGGCGCTCGGGGTGGACATCAACAATTTGCGCCTCGCGCTCGACCGCGTCTTCGCCAACGAGACAGTGGCAACTGAGCGGTGTCTTTAGCCAGCGTCTTTTCTCGGCCTGGAAGGGCCGACAGATGAAGAATTGGAAGCTATCTCTGACGACCTGGAACTCAAGAGCCCTATTTCACTTTGACCCCAACATGCGAGATAAGAAACTTCGTACTCTAAGGAGGCTTCTGGTCCCTGGGTCAATCCTGGCTGTGCAGGAGAGTCACGGGTCAGAGATGGAGATCCAAGAGGTCTTATATCACTACCATAAGGAGGTGCTGGCAGCACCGAGTTTTTGCCCGTCTTCCCAGGCTGGAGGAGTGGCGACGTTCTCCCCGAACTTCGCGTTCCTTGGCCCGAAGGCTCCAGTGGTTGAGCCCAGAGTTTTGGTTCCTGGCAGGGCACTCAATCTCAGGATTGTTTTCAGCAGGGACGTCTGGATTAGCCATTACAACATTCACAGCTTCAAGCTAACACGAGAAGCTAGACAACAGATTGCAGACAGTATCCTAGATGATCTTTCACAAGCCACGGTTTCGCCAGGAACCATGCTCGTCGCTGTCGCTGGCGACTTTAACTTCGCCGACCAGCTACCCTGTCAAGAGGACGTAGTGGATGCGCAGAGAACCCCAGGACAAAATCGACCCCAGGTCCCGAAGATGAACTTTGTGAAGGAATACAGGCGTGGCCAGGACCCGATTTTCATGAAATCCCTCGGGAAGATGACCGAACTCCAGGTTTCAGACCCGGCTCACTACAACGCGCAGCATCGGCTACTCACCTCGATAGATAGGCAGTTTGTGAGTTTCACGGGCTGGATCTTGAACCAGCTCTGCGTGTCAGGCGAGGTGCTTGACCTTCCCGAGGCTCTCTTCAGACGGGGAGTTAGTGACCACGCTCCCGTGCAAGTATCGCTGTCTTACGGCCGTCCTGCGAGTTCAGATCGGAGGTATTCCAGTATCCCTTCCGAGGTTTTCCTTCACCCGAAATACTCCGAGGTTCTCCAGGAGATTTCAGAGATTTGTGACGTCGACTCGCCCACCCCGCCCCTCGCCCTCGATTTCGCCACGAGAATGATGCAGGAGGCCGCGAAGATAGCCAGGAACACTATGCTGAGATCCTCGCCAGATAGTCTCTTCTCGAGGTTCATTACTGTGAAATAGATTGCCAGAGCTGTTTGGAGACAAGACCTCAGATTAGGAGAGACGATCAGAGCGAGCAGTAGTTTAGGCAGGCGGTTCCTCAGCATCGACGTACTGGAGCGGACCGTCACGCTCACGAATGCAAGCGAATTCGCCGAGATCACTGACCAGATTCATCGAGCCATGGACCAACATGAGCAAGCCAAGACAAGAAACAGCATTCAAAGCACAGAAAGTGAAAGCACAAGAGCCAAACTTCGTCGTCGTCTCAAAGGTCAGGTGATCCGCGGCCGACTGCGGGCGCCGTTTGGGCGGCGGATGTTGCTCAAAGGCATATGTGTGGACGGTGGGGCGGTCGTGCGCGAGCCTGTCGAAGTCCTGCAGCTGGTCGGGCAGCACTGGGGCGCAGTCTTCGGCGAGAGGAAAAAGTCTGACCTCAATGCCATAGATCAGTATCTCGAGAAGTACGGCCCGAAGGTTAACTTGCAGGATCTTCCACCCCCCACACAAGCGAACATCGCTCGGCAGCTGGAACGTGTACACGATAGCGCTCCTGGGCCCGATGGGCTCTCTTATCGAGCTTGGAGGTTCAATCCTTTGGGAGCCTTGGTCTGGGATGGTGCTCTGTGGTGGATCCTGGGTGGAGGGAGCTTACTTCCTGAATTCAATGTTATACGTGGGGCGTTTTTAGCCAAGGGGTCCAAAGAAGGAGACGAGGAGGAGGTGGTTCGTGGAGCTGGGGGAACACGACCTTTAGGACCCAAACAAACTAGCAACAAGATCCTGACGGGCGTCGTCGTTCGGCATCTCGCTCGTCGTCTCGGGGAGTTCATTGACTGCGAGCAGAGGGGTTTTTTCCAGGGTCGCAACTTCGGGGTGAACATCATAGACTTAGATGCACGAGCACGAATGGTGAGCATGCAACCGTCCGCAGCCTTATCCCTGCCAGCGTTATGTACCTTCGATTTCGGTCAGGCCTTCCCGTCGGTGGCGCATGTATGGATCTTCCGAGTACTGGAGTACATTCGATTGCCGCCGCCGATGCTCGTGTTCATGAAATACATACACCAGAACGTGCTGTGCTTCGGAGTGCATCAGCAGACCACTCTTTTCCTCTTCGGGGTCCTCAGCGGGATCTTGCAAGGTTGCCCAGCATCGGGGGCAATCTATGCTATATGTAGTCATCCCTTCATGGCAGAATTCCGAGAGCTGCTCAACCAAGATGAGTCACACGAGAGAAGGAGGCGACAGATTTCGGCAGCGAAAGCTTGCGCAGACGACGTGGGAGCAGTAGTAGCCGAGATCCAGCAGCTGAAGCAGCTAAAGCAGGTGTTTGATCACAGTCGCGAACTCGCTCATCTGAAGCTCAAGAGTAGTAAATGCTATATAGTTCCGCTCTCAGGACCCTTCGACGAATTCCGTGCCCAGCTGTATACATCCTGGCTGTGTAATAACATTCCTGAGTGGGCTGATTTTAATATCGTTGAGATGGCGGAGTATCTCGGCCTCATCCTCGGCCCCGCGGCTTCGCGTGAGGCTTGGATCCAGCCCATCCAGAAATGGTCCACCCGAGCTGCTCAGATTGCTCGTGAGCGATGCCCCACAGGAGTTGCCGAACATTTATATAATAAGCGGGCCATAAGCACGCTCTCATATGTTGCCCAGTTCGCCCAGCTCCCCCTCCAGCTCCCTGGCATCCCCTCTCTGCGACGCCTTGAGCACGCGTCCCTGGCCTCTGTTTTTGCTCTCCCTAATTGTGCCTTGTCCCTGGCCTCGCTTGTTGAACTCAGGTCCTGGGGAGGGCCCAAAATCGATAGTGTAGAAACAATGTGCGCTGCCACTTTAATGCGATCTGCAGTGACGACCCTCCCAGAGTGGAGGCCCCTGCTTAGCATGTTGGAGAGGTAAGCTGAGAGGTGCCTTTCTCTCCAAGACATCGGTCTGAATAAACGTTATCCGAGCGCGTTCGCCGAGCAGCTAAGTTTGGCTGCCAATGGATTTTCCACGGTCCCCGAGTATAGAGCTGCTGGTGCGGCCATGCTACAAACCTTGAGCAGACTGCAGCAAGAACGGCGAGAGCAGCTGCATCCTTCCCCGAAGTTTAAGATCCAAGGAGCTCTGCACAAAACGTTTTCTGGCGTCCTTTTCCTTGGGAGCCTCGTTCGGGACTGGAGTTCCCGCCTGTGCAGGTACCACCCTGCCCAATAACGCTTGATCCAGGGTATTTGCTGGAGCTCCGCGCAAGCTGAAGTTGTAAAGTTCCCGCCTGCTCTGAGAAATGCCGCATGGCGGACCTTCTCTGGCGCGTGGATAACCAGTTTCCGAATGCGCGACGATAATTTGAAACAGTGTATGCTAGGATGTATGAATGCACCTGACTGCTTCACCCACTATTGGGCGTGCCCACGACTGTGGGGTCTTGTTACTACGTTGCTGCGTCTTGACTCCATTCCCGCCTGCCCCATCCGTCGCCTCGGCCTCATTGCTCCCTCTGACTCGTCTCTCCTGTTGCCCATTGCCTCATATCTTCTTTTCATCCGGCTTCAAGCCTTCGAGCCTCCAGTCTCGTGGGGGGCAGGCGAATCCACCTTCCCTGCCACAAGGGCAGTCCTGGTGCGTAGAGCTGGCGCCCGAGGTGGTAGTGCGCGCGCGGGGGCGCAAGCGCGGCGAGGAGAGAGACGTTGCCCGCGGCGACGCGCGAGGAGGAGGAGGAGGACGAGGACGAGGAGGAGGAGGACGAGGAGGAGGAGAAGGACGAGGAGGAGGAGGAGGAGGAGGGAAAAAGAGAGGGAGGAGGAGGGAGAGCGAGGAGGAGGATGGGGGAGGGAGGAAGAGGAAAAGGAGGAGGAGGAGGAGGAGGGGGAGGAGGAACACCAGCGCACAGCGGCGAGGCGGTCCCGCACCGACGACGAAGGAGCCGAGCAGGAGGGTGCTGGTGAACCGGTTGAGCCCAAGCATGCTGCCGCAGAGGGCCGCGCTGGTGGCGATGAGCCGCGTGCGCCTCTGTCGAGTGCTGGTGCTGTGAAGGCCCCAGTCGACGTCGATAAGGAGGACATCGAAAAGCGGTTTCGGCCGTCTGCCAGCATGGCGCGTGCAGGTGTTGTATCAGGGCCTCTTTAGCAGGGAGGCCACATCCTGGGCGAGGACATGCTGGACGGCGAGTGGAGCTACTCCGTCTTGGCCGCTCGAGTCGCCTGCCATGAGACCTCTGAGACACCCCCCGCACGAAACCCTTGGTAGGCCTGTGTCCCCGAAGTGCTGGGACCGCCAAGATGGATCCCCAGGGTGTGAATCGGAGAGAAGATGGCCGGCAGAGAGCGCCACACGTTCGGGGGATGGTTTGCCTCCCGATACTTTCGCCACGAGCGGGTAGAGTACCTTCTCTACAAGGGCTTAGCGATTCATTGCGATGGCCTCCGCTTTTCCTCGTCCCCATCATTTGCCACATGCGGATTCGATTGACACGTTGGTAAGGGCATCGCTTCCTAGACCGGAAGCCTGCCTCATGATTAAGACGATGCAGGTGGGAGCGACGCAAGCTCCGAGTATGTTTGTCAAGGTTCTTCCCAGCCTCCGCGATCATCAAGCTGGGTGCGCAGCAGGACCTGGAGCGGCCCAACACAATCCTGATTACGATGGAGGCTCTGATCTTTCGGCCAAGCCGACGAGACGATGCATGTCCATCGGCGCTTGCAATTCCTGCTCTTGGAAGTCGCTCAAAAACGGCTTGGAGTCGGGGAGGCCGTCGCCCAGGCTGTCGCATTGCAGGGCTTCGAGTTTGGTGATGGCCATCGTGAGGGGGGCCATCAGCTTCGCCAGCTAGGTTGGAACGCTCTCAATCACCCGAGCAGAACACGGACAAGGGCGGGCTGCGATGTGGGACAGGGATGGCAGTCAGGAGTCACATCGGGATGGGGCCCTTGCCGCTCGTCCGTCCAGTGTCTTCGCAGCAACCGCATATGTGGAGCATGGCTAGAGATGTTCGTCCCAGGTGGCATAGCGGCGTTATCCCTCTACGTCGGTTACGACGAGCCCTTGGGCCTCGACAGCTTCCAGGTCCTCAATCAGCTCGGAGGGGCCTTTCGCGGCTAGCAGCTGCCCTTCGCGATAGGCGGGGACTTGAACGCGCCGCCGAAGTCGTTAGCGGGCACGGGGCGAGTGGACAAGATAGGGGGCGCCATCTTCCATGGGGTTGAGCCCGCGCGTCGTAAATATAAGACTTATTGGACCACCATAGTACACATCATCACTTTGAAATCGCTCGGCTCTTTGTTCGACGCCATCTCGCTGAACAAAGGCACGATGTCCCCGCGTTGGCCGGGCGCCCCCAGAGAGCTCAAGGCGGGGATCTTGGTTGGCCCCGACCGAGGCGCCCCTTCGAGAAATACCCCTAGGTCCGCTGCCACGCCCACCAGATTTGTCTGCTCGTCTTGCCCAGCTCGAGACGGTCGGCGACCAGGCGGCTCTGGGCAGGAGCTACGCTAGCGTTTGCCAGCTTCTCGAGGATGAGATGATCGGCGTTCACGGCATTGACAGAGCGACGCCTCCACGCATCGAGGAGCCGAAGGAATGAAGACCAAGATCTCCCCAGTTCCCCCGGTTAGGGGCGGGGCTTACTGTCTCGCTCCCCTGGCAAGGGCAGAGCTTGGAAACACTGGTCCATTCGCATCCAGGAACTGACCTATCTTGTCAGGAAGCAAGTGCCCTTGGACCGACCTGAGGCTAGATAAGTTTGTATTCGCGTCCCCCGTGGGTCAGCTGCACTTCACGCTGGCCCCACGCGGCAGGTCGCGGCCATGTCAGGGGACGACCTGGCGAGCCTCGATCTCGCCGGCCCTGCGCAGCTCTGCGCCGAGACCAAGCGCAACGCAGAGCGCCATGAGAAGCAGTTTCAGTCGGACCGAGACAAGGCCTGGCGATCCGGGGTTCAAAACGAGTCTGGATAACGGGGCTGGATTTGGCCCACAAGTTCATCAGATTTCCCGTGAGCCGGGTACCGTCGAACCCTAGAGGAGCGCCTCCCAAAGGGACCATGGCGCGCATCGACGACCTCGCGGACGAGTGGACGGACAGGACCTCCCAGATCCCATGAGCACCCACTCCAGCAAGAGCTCCGAGTTCGCAGAGGAGCCCATGGAGTTGGCCACGCCACATCAGATCCGAAAGTGCTCTAGCAGGTTCAAGGTCAGGGCGGCAGTAGGCGCGGGCAGGCCCCACCCCGGGGACTTCAGGGCCCTCGGCGACAGCTCTGGAGCGCGTCGCAGCCCCTTGGTTCTGGATGGGGTCTCTTGGAAGGCTTCCTGCGGCTCCGGCAACCATCGCCCTGGCCGTGATTCCCAAGGGCGAAATTGCGGCTTCCGACCGGTCGGCGCTTCGTCTGGGAGCGCTCGGCGTTCCCGCAAGTGCTCCAGGGCGCAAGCCGACAGATGAGAGCGGGCCCACGACAGGGCTCATCACATTGGAAGCAAGGGGCGGTCCTGTGAGAGAGCGGTTTGGGAGCAGGCCACATGGATGGACGCGCCTTTCTTGGGTCAGCCCGCTGCTTCTGCGCTGGTCGACATGACCTAATGCCACGAGCAGGTTGTCCATTTCAAGTTGGCCCCGGCGGCCATTGAGCACGGCCCCCCGCCCCATCGCCTGCGCTGCCGCCTCTGCGTGCACAGGGGCCAGATGGTCCTGCAAGTTGGCCGCGCATGCTCCGAGTTTGTCTCCTGCCTGCAGGCGACCCTCGCAGGCTGCGCGTTCGCTACCACGTTGCAAAAGCGCGGCCTTCTCGACCTGTTAGACCAGGTCGTGACGAGGCGTCCGTCGGCTCGATTTTACAACCTCGTCGACGACATCGCGATCGGAGCGATTGGGGGGGCTAGAGCGGCGGCGAGGACGGCGGCCGACGCGACGCACATGTTATGCGACATGCTCGAACGGCTCGGTTTCCTGATTTCCCCGCGAAAGGTTTAATCACGGCCACATCTCGGGACATTGACGCTCGAGTGAAAACACCGGGCCCACGCGGTGGAAATTCCAAGTTGCACAGACCACCCGGAACTTCGGAGTGGATTACACGGCAGGCCGACGACGAACTCCAGTCGCATCGGTGCGACGGGATAATTCGGGGCCCCGAGTTCGCCAGTTTAGAGGCTCGCGCACAGGATACTCCAGCATGTGCATGGTGGTCCAGACAGGAGGTCTTCCAGCAGCCCTGCACTGCACATCGGCCAGTGGCATGAACATGGCTAGCCTCCTGCAGCTGCGCTCGGCAAGCGCCGCGGGCGCTCGTGGGTCCCCCAGTTCCCCCCGAGGCCGACATGGGCCCTGCATTCCAGGCAATTCCCCTCCCACTGAATTTGCGGCAACAGGCGGTTAAGCAGAGATGGCTCCCCGAACATGTAACGAAAGCTTGTGCGAATGCGTGCCCTACTCTTGCCACCAGGTCTTGGGACAGGGTTCGGGGGCCAGCTGGAGCGGTTCGTGCTACTCTGGATCGTCTAGGTTGAAGTTCCACGAGCTGGGCCATTTGGAACGCATGCCGCGGTTTTCCCTGGACCTCCACTTCTTTCGGCAAGCGTGCCCTGGCAAAGCTGATTGAAAATTAATCACAGATGAGGCTCCTGGAACATGGGTCTTCGATCCCGAGGCTCCTGGACCGGACGGGTTGTTCCACCTCCGGGGGCCCATCGTGGACACTCCCAGAGGCCTCGGGAAAGCTGGGAGACGCGCTGTCGCCTTATTCCTGCGTAGTGTAGTTGCCGGAGGTCGCCCCACCCAAGACTATGTTGCATGATAGGCGCGCCATCTCGCCGCGGTGCAAGGTCTGCGGCCAATTTGACGGCACGCCGAAGTATCCTTTCCTTCAGTGCGACAGCTTTCGCTTTTTGAGGCGGGACTTGGACCTGGCGCAGTGCGCGGAGTTAGGTAAGCAGCTCGGCGCCAACGACTTCCTGTTGACCAGGGCGCTAGCTGCCGACCCAGGATACGACTGGCCGAAGTTTTCCACTGCTGAGGTTTGGGAGTGGGAGAGAAGACCTCGCGCGGGCCCCCTCGGGCCCAGGATCCACATCGACGGCGCGGGCTTCGACGGCGAGTCCACGCGCGCTGCTCGCGCGGCCTGGGCAGCGGCGCCCACGGGCGAGAGTAGCCAGGCGCAAGGAAGTGCGTTCGGGCCTCTCCCTCACCCGGTGCAGGAGGCTGGCGCTGGCGAGCTGCATGCTTTATGGCCCTGGAGTTCATTGGTCCGTCCCAGGAGACCCTGATCCAGTCGGACTGCCAGGTCGTTCTGGACGTCTGGGCCCGAGGGCCCGGCGCTGACCAATTGGACGTCGCGTTCTCGGACGTTCGAGGACAAGTCTGGGAGCGCGTTCGAGATTTAGGTCAAAACGCGATTCGCCTGCACAGAATTAAGAGCCACATTTCCTGGAGTAAGTGCTTAGAGACCTCTGAGGCCACCAATTGGGCCCGGTCTGGCAATGTACTTGCCGATGATTTTGCAAGTCGCGGAGCCCAGGAGTACCCTTGCAATCCTCGCCTCCGCGAACTTCAGAAACAAAGGAGTGTTGAAGTTGCCGGTTTCAGCGAATGTATATAGCCCGTTTCGGGGAAGTTTTCAGCAAGCTGAATTTCCCTGATGTTCAGAAGTGCACGGCCCCGCCCCGCCCCAAGCACGACCCATTACAGTTGGTGCGTGGGCGCAACAGGCATGCCTTCCAAAGGACGGGCAAGAACGGGAGGGGCAGCTATGGATGTGCAAAATGTGGTACCTCGAGCCTCGGGCTTTTCCGAATCTGCTGCGCGCGCCGTGCCTTTGCACA